>WEIT01033862.1:900-42204 GCA_013389985.1 Dryoscopus gambensis | reverse complement strand
TCCCTCACTGGTTCCCATTCTGTCACTGCCCCCTTGAAAAGCTGTTTCCACGCCCACCTAAGGGTCAGTCCGGCTCGGGAATTCGGCCAGTCTAGATGCTATATTCTGCTGTGTAGGTCCGGATTGTGTCGGATTAAAAGCTTTTGGACTGTCCCTTCCCGCCTCCTTTGTTCTTGGGACGCTTTCTGCCTTGAAATCTGGCTACCTGGCCGAGCCGCACCGAAGAGGGAAAAAAGCGCATTTTCCCACCCGGCTCTGAGATTCTCCCTTGCGTTTCCTCTGCTTCCTGCGGAGCGGCGAGGACGCTTGGGAGACGTGGCTGTGCTGCCTCTGCCTTGTAAGCTCGGCCAGGGAAAAACCCAGGAAAGCGAATAGATGTAGCTCTGGCCTTTGTTTTCAGGTTGGTCCGCTCCACCACAACCCGTTATCCAGTGCTTAATAATTGCTGTATATCTTTATTTATTGCCCACTAGATGGATCAGGAGTTTGAAATTGTGTGCCCTCTATGGCCATGTATGCTGGATACAGAGAACACCATTAATGCCCCGTTACTATTCATTAAGAAAACTAAAAATTTCCAACATTTTAATGGTGTTAAATACTGTAGAATCATATATGCTTTGCAAACTGCATAAGAGACTGGGTACATTGAGGTTTCAATAACAGGGTCAACAGATCTTGTCAGTTGTTGAAAGCAAGCAAAAGCAGATATTGCATGATTGCTCTTAATGTTTAATGAAGAAATAATGTGTTGCTTTCACTGGTAATGTGTTTGGTCTTGAGACATGCCATCAAGATGCACGGCATGGATCTAAACTGGTTTTAGGTAGCTCCAACAAAAAGTCCGTTTTTGACAGGACATTGAATCTCACTTGTTTGCCTCTTCTGGAAATATGGAATTTTTCATCTGGGAGTCATCTGGAATACTATGCCAGTTCTGGGGCACTACATTGCTAAAAAGATTGGAATAAATCTGAAATAAAGGTCAGAAGTCTATGAAATATGCTGGAAAATGAAAGAGTACATAAGTTGGAGTTATTTTGCTCAGAAAAGAAGGCAGAATGTGACGTCTTCATCATTAAAGGCTTTTAAGAGTAGGCTGGAAAAAAAACATCTGTCAGAAGTGACATGGTTGTAGATAATCCTGTCATGTGTAGGGGAATAGATTGGATGACTTCCCAAGAGTTTTTTCAGTTGTTAGGTTCTATTATAGACCAGATCCTGTCTGTTGTCAAGTGATACCTTGGGTTTGGGGAGAACCTGACAATATGGAGAAGCTTGCTGAGCCCCGAGCATTTTTACATTGCATAATGGGCCCTGAAACTATCCTACTCTACATGTCTGCCCCTGCTGAGAGAGAAAGGACAGTACATCTGGGAAGAGGCTTTTCATACAGAGTAATTTATTTCAAAGTACAAAGAAACATAGGAATGTAAAAATAACATTAGAGATATCTTGATTTCTGAGAAGTCAGCAAAATACTTGAGACATTCTCACTTTATGAAATAGTGGAGAACATTCAGAAGCTTTTTCTTACTTCTCATCATTAAAGATGTTTCTCTTGATTAGACAACAGGATTTTGACCTGACACCAGTAATCTGAATTACAATGGAGCGTGTAATTATGTGAACACTTAACATATCCCATATAAGGATATTATACCTTTTAAAAATCATTTTATAACAAATATTTAGCAGCAGCTAGTAAATAAAAAAAAAATTTAAACTATTTTTGCATCATTTTCATTTCTGTAATTGTATAGTACAGCTTTACTGACTTGTAACATCTCGTATGACAAGCTTTGCTTTTTTAAAACTATTTATTTTAATCATCTAAGCATTTTAGATATTTTATTTTCAAATGGCATCCCTGTTTCCTCTATGTACTTTCAGTGATTACACAGACAAACAAAATAAATCCCTAACTTAGCTGTTAATTTTTTACACTACATTATTACAAACAGCGACCCTGGTTCAGTTTAAATTACTGAATGTTTTTCATTTAGGACACAGCTATGGATACTGTTATTTTCTCTCTGTCTCTCACCGACACACATATTACCATATGGAGCACATTGCCATGTGTGTATTCCAAGCTCTCAGCCTCCATTATACATCCATGTGCAGCGTTGTTTGAGCTCTAACCAAGCCAGAACAACAACAGTGCCTGGTGCAGGCATCCAGGAGTTAAAACTCTGCTGGATGGAAGTAGTGCTATACAAAGTCAGCATGGGCTTCAAAAATGGTATGCTTGTGTCAGCTGCACTTCACATTAATTTTTATCCTGTTGTTATATCTCAGAGTTGTCGGCCTCCATGCAATACTTTATCTGCTACTCTATTTATTACTCTTGAATTTTTGAAGCAAAACAAGAAAACAAACAAAAACGTGAGAAGATCAGATTCTTTCTTAATCTTCACATCTGATTGAGAAGCAGAGAACAAAGAAGATTTTTAGCCAACTTGTCACCCTCCTACCATTGTGCCAACCTAACCCCAGGCAGAGTTCCAAAAATTATGAGTAAGAGTAAGAGATTTTTCTGGTAAATGTAAGTCTTCTGAACACTGACACATTCTGGTTGCACTCCCAGTTCCCATGCACTGGAAGGAGATGGCATACAAGCCAGAACATCTGCCCTTAGTCACTGGAGATTTATCAGATAATCTTCAGGGATCAGACATGTTTGTTGCTCAGCTGCTTTTTGCCACCAGAGCTCCTGGAATTGACCCCTCATCTAATAAAAGCAGGGGGAGGGGATTACTTTAAATTTAAAGTAAACCAGAAACAGGCTTCCTGTGACATGTAATTTGTAAGAATGCAGCAAAGACTCCAAGAAGCACAAGCTGCATCACCACCCCCACCACAAAATTAAAGCATTGTCATTAACTATGTACAGAACCCACTGAACTCAAAGCGGCTTTCCAAAACCAAACCATTCCTTTCTTAAGCAATCACTGCAAATTGCAAAAGCAACAAATGTTTTAGCCACAAATGAAGGAGCCACTGCTTTTCCACAAAGCCTCTTACGAAATCTCCCACTTACTAAGGAAACATATGAAGACATTTGCTAGTGTGAAATTGGTAAAAGATCTGTGCTTTCTAGGAGGTACTGAAATTCTCTTTTCTGGACACAGACATAGGTTGGAGATAATGAAGGAAAACCACACATTCCAGCTGTCAGAAAGTTTGGATTTTTTTCTCTGTGATGAAATTGGTGAGCAGTAGGCCCCTTGGAGAAGTAGAACTGAAAAGAAGATTTGAAAAGCAAAAAAAAAAATAAAAGCAGCATTCATTTTGATTATTGTTTAGGGAATAGACACAGAGGATACAATAAAAAAAAAAGTAGCACCACAGAAAGGTGCCTGACAGAAAACACACAAAATGCAGAGAGATTATGATGAAAAATCCTTACTACAACATAGGATTTATTTCCTGAAGCAAGAGATAGTCAGGGACAGACCACATTAGAGTGATGAGAGCCTTTATAAAATCAATCGTGAAAAGGAATTTGTCCTCTCACTAAGTCAAAAAGCTACCATTCTAACTTTTCCGGATTACCCTTCGTCTGGTGTCAGGTTAAAGGAGCAGAAACACTGCAAACTCCCTGTTCCGTAAATGGACTCTATATGATTAGCTGCATTCTGCTAAAAACCTATCACCCGCCACCTCACAGGTGACCAGGTTTCCTGGGGACTGACACCAGCTCATGGGAGCTCTACAAGGCTTGAGGGCGTGCAGTGTAATCATGCAGGTGTGCCTTCTCCATTTCCAGGCTGACTTAGCATTCAAGATAAGATAGAAAACTCTCAGAACAGCAGGGCCCTGACTGCTGTAGCACAGGAAAAGGGCTCTATCACTTTCGGTTTTCCAAAGGAAAGTTCATTACCAGTTACTTTCTCCTCTATGATAAATTTGCAGATTTGAGTACAAGAACATTTGGTCATTTCTTGTATTTAACTCAAGAATGAAGTTCAAACTATCAAAGCTCTGACATAAATGCTAAGCAGCTGAATGTGCATGTAGGGATCTGAGTGCACAGTCTGTATATAAATCTCTGCAAGGGTGCTGGGGAGCAGCATCTCATGGCTGTGAAACACTTTCAAAGATAAAAGTCCTCACAAAGATATTTATTTGCACAGTGTTTTAGTGTAATTCTGGAGAATAGAAAAAAATTCAGAAATGGGAAAGGAGCAAGAAAATGGAAAGAAATGGAAGTAAAAGCAAAGACAGTGCGAGAAAAATACATTAGAAGGAGATACAGAAGCAAGAAAGTGATAAGATGAAGTGAAAAAATTAATCTGAAAAGCCTTTCCAAAACAAGAGAGAAGTAAAAACATAATCTAATGTGGAACAGATGAAGAGCAAAAGCGGAAAAAAGACTGGGAAAGGCAAAGGAAAAAAAACCAAATAGCCGAATAAAAATAGAGTTACAATATGGAGACAGGAGGTAAATAAACATGCAAGGAAAGTAAGGAAAATGTTAATGAGGTATTTTTTCATAGCCTATTCTCCACAAAAAGGGTAAAGTTGTGTGAATTCAGGAATGTATGAATGATATACTCTGTATTTAGAACAACAGTGGCCAAGATTCAGATTCAATACATAGCAGAGCTGTTAAATCACTTGGGTTTAGGGCATTAAACCAAGGAAAAACATTTTCTTCAGCATAGTTAGTGACAGCAGCAGCATTGCTTCTCTTTCCAAAACACAAAAATTGAGTCCACAGGTTCTCCAGTCTGTATCTGGGAAGGCTGGGTGTCTGTCAAGTGCCTCAATAAAAGTGTCCTCTGGTCTCTCTAAAGTGTGGGTATGAGTGAACGGTATATTTATGCTTTTTTATCTAAGGTACCACATGCTCCATGAATCCATCTTTCTACATAATACCGTGTTCTCCACTCCCACTAGAAAGAGGCAGCCAATTCAGAAAGTTCTAAGCAGCACTGCTGGGGTTGTGGGTCTGCAAAGCCCTGTGAAAGCAAAAGTTCTACTCAAGAAGTGTTGGATCTCTCCTGCCCCGTGGGATTTTAAACCTGCTCCAGAACATTTTGGAGGGAACACATCTTAGAGGCTGATTATGGGTCCAACTCTACTTTGAGCCTTAACAAAACCCTTCTGACTGCCTTGTGGAAGCTCTAATGGATTTTTAATCTTTACCTCTGTCAGCACTGAAATCACACCCACAGATTAAAAATAAAAATCTCAACCAGCTAAATTGTATAGGTCGTTTTTGAAACATACTTTTAAGATCTGCATAATTTAGTGCTGTGGTTAGTAATAAACATGAAGAAACAGGACTCCTTCTCAGGAAGACCAAATCTTAATAAGGTGGTTATTCAAATGACTACTTTTGTTTATGGAAATATAACATTTTAAAAATAGAAAGTGGTTTGAGTTTTTGATCTTCTGTTTAAAAGGAAAAAAGTGATTCAATAGAATTAGTAACACTTGCAGCATATCAACCCACTCTCTCATAGAAAAGCAATTTAGAAAAATGAATGTGGTTGGAAAGTCAGGCCAGAATAACAACAGCTAACTTCAGATCCACCCAAGGTTTGTATGGGGGCCACACCAATTAGCATAATAGTTTCTTTGTTGGGAAGTGAAACCTTTGTGCTTGGGATGCTTCCCAATTAAAGAGTTTTGTTTGAAGTGGGATTTAATTTTAACGTTTCAATACTAGAACATTTCCTTGCTGTGTCTGCTTTCATTCCAAATGATGAGGGAGGAGGTTATATTTTCTACTTGGTACTGCTGTTACCAAGCCTCTCCAGTGTTTTTATTTACTGCAAGGGAGTGACAATGAAGGAGGAGTATGCCAAGAACCATGGATTCCCAACGTTTGGCTCAAAAGGAATGACCTAAATTGTGTAAGGCCAAAGTAACAAAGAATTTAGCAGGTAAAAAAACATCAAGGAGACATCTTAAAAGAGTAAAGAACTGAGTTCCTTCTGAATAAACTTTACATTTATGCCATTAAAATCTTTCAAAAAACTTAAACATTAGAGAAAAAACCCGTCTCTACTAGATCTGCATGGGAAAAAAACATGAATAAAGTGACCATTAAATTTAATTTTCTTTTGTTTTTGCAGACTATCAGTGGGGAAGCACAGTTCCCTTGCACTTAAGGATTTCTCGAATGCATGGGACAAATATCTTTCTTAAGAATCTGTGGTATTTAAGTTTGGCTTTTTTGCTTAGGTGTGACTGATTAGCTAATTCCTAAGCTGTTTTATATTATTCTTCCAGAAACATACTAGCTTGAAACCCCATATGAACTTAAAATGTTATTTCCATGAAAACATTCTTTTGACACAAAAGCATTTCTTCCCTAACATGTCAGTAAAACACAACAGCTTGAATTATCATAAAAATAAACCAAGTTACAGAAGTAAATTCATTGAAATCCAGATCCACTGAGATCTAAAATTAATCCAAATAATGTTGAAAAAATGATTACTACTGACATGTAAACAAGTGAAGCAGGAAAAAAGCTACCATTAGTTCCCAAAACCACTTGAGATCAGGATGTGGATAGCATGAAGTTTGCAAGTGGTATTTAAAAATCAATATGATATTTTATGGATAGGTAATATGAGTTCAGGGAAATAAACAGATCAAGTGTTGCTATGTTGAAAATGCATGAAACAACTCAGTGCATTCTGAAGCTGCTAAAGAATTCATCTCATAAGAAGACAATTATTAGTGGTCCAGTCATATATTAACACACACGTGTCCAAGCATCCTCTCATGCACTCTTCAGATCTGCTCTAATATTTGACTATCTTCAAAAACTAGTACTGATTTCAGGTTTGGTATATCTCTGAGTTAAACATGACAGTTTAATATTTATATTTACATAGTCCAGAAGAGACAGAATCAAGACAAACACAAACCCAAGGTTTCCACCCCTGGGACTGATGCTGTCTGAGAACTGCCAACTTTAAAAGTGATAGAAGAGTGTTGACGGACTGGGGATAAGGTCCAGTCAAAGGAATTTTGTCTTATATGGATTCAGTTTCAGAAATTCCCTGGCTTTCCAATACTGTAAATCAGCCAAACAGACACATTGGAAAGATATCATAAAATATTTTTTTGGAGTGCAGAAAAAGGTCTGCATGTTATCTAAATATATACAGTTCGACAGATCATGGGCTTGATTCTCCCCTTATTTACATGAATGTAACTCTGCTAATCTCACCAGAGTCACTTCAAATACCTATTTGTAATAGACAGTGGAATCCAGCTCTAAATCTGTGTGTAATGTAAGCTCAGCAAAATACACAAATCCAAACAGTTATTGGGCCTAGCCCCTAAGGCACCTGATTACACAGCAAGACATAATTGATTTATGAATGCTAAAATTAAACATGGAATGAAACCAGTCTGAAGTAATGTCAGCAAGACGTTTGTTGGAGTATATTTTCATCAGAAGAATTCGGAGAAAGGAAGGATCTGCAACAACTGATTAGTTCACGGGCAACATTAAAAAAATAATGGTATCATTCAACACACTTAAATCAATTTCTAAGTTTCTGAAGAATAATTCAGGCATAGTATTTACTCACTGCTTATTACCCGAAGTGCCCACAATATAATAGACACTGTCTGAACATGGGGAGCACCAATCCATTCGCTTGTGATCTGAAAATCCAAAATTCTTGTCTGAAATCCATTCTTAATCTAATTCTCCAAAATGAAACTGAATAATATTTGCCTAAAAAAATAAACTGGTATAAATTAATGGCATTTTCTCTGCATTGTGAAAGAGCTGCAATTTTAATTATGGCAATCTATCACAAATCAAAAGAGCTTAACTATGAAAAGCCAAACCAAATGAGAAAATAGAGAATAGTCTCTCTCCAGTGAGGAAGGCCAAGGATTAGTAACTAGAAAAATAGATAGCTGAGCCTCTGGAATAAATTTAATTTAATTCTCAACAGAAAGCAAGTAAAAATTAGAATACTACTGGTAATCAGATATACAATTATATATACAAACATGTACGTAAATTTATATTCATGCAGATATATGCACAGGTATAAATGTACATACATGCATGTATATATGTGTATCTGGATTGAAGGACACATGAATAAATTCAAAGCTATGAAAAACTTTGAATGGAGAAAATCTAAAATGTCAAAGTGAACAGTGAAATCTCTCAAAATGAACAATTCTCTAGAACTTTTTAGTGACAGATAAAAAACTAATTGAAGACATTGCATACACTAGGTCCTGGAACTCTGATGCATATAAATGGGTAAACTTGCAAAAGAATTAAAGCTAAAAGACATAGGTGTATATTTTCCACTGCTCATATCCAACTCTTCTACCACAATGAATAAAATGTATGTCAAGCAATCATTTCTTATTTAAAATTATTTTTTCTCCTCTTCTTGCTGAGGAATATGTACCATGAGTCAGCTTTGGTTCCTATTCCCAGTGAACAGTAACTTCTGTCTTCTGAGGGCACACAGAAGAGAGGGAAAGGAATCCCTTGTATCAGAATCTTCCCTCCTGTTGCAGAATGCTAAATGCACAGAGTCAGAAATCCACCAAATTTTAGTGGGCAGTGAGGGGTTGGTTAGATGGTTGATCTTGTTTTCTTTTAAATGAGCCATACAATGAGCAGTATTTCTGGAAAAACTGAACATTTTCTTTTTCATTGCTCCTCCCATAAGTGCAGAACCTACTCTATAAGAAATGTTCTAAGGCCACTGACTTTCTGACCAAACCCTGCTAGGGTTAAGCTAAGCCTAAATTCAGATGGAAACAAAATAGTGCCCATAGATATAAGCGAGCTTTCAGTTGCTCACTCGGGAACCCTATTGTTTCAGATTCATGAAGAGTGGAGCCAGAAAAAGTAGGGTTTACCCAAATATTACTTTCTAGTTCTGTTCATTTTCTGCACAATGTTTTTGTCATGTTATCATTATTTATGGTGTAGCAGTCAAGGAATTGTGCTGGTTTGTGATAGGTACAACACAGACAAATAGAAAAATCTCCCTGTCCCTGAGGATTCACCGCCGAGCTGTCAGATAGGATGCTGCAGGTGAACAAAGCAGACAATGAAGCTCATGTTGTCTGGAAAAAGAAGAGAAATAAAAATAAAATGGTTGAGCAGAAAATCTGACTGTTTTCTAAGCATACCATTGCCAAGCAGTTGTGACTTCTAGGCACAGCAGCTGAAGGAAGAGCTTTAGGAGAGGATTCAACAATACAGCAGATATTCCCATCAAACAATATGATCTTTTTACTTTAGTTTACATTTGGGAGTAAATATTTTGACAGTTTTTCATGAGTGAAAAATGGGTCAATACCTCAGAAAAAAGCTATAAGGCCTAATAGAAATGACCAAATTCGAGACCGGAACAAAGGGGAACTATTATCTTATCACCTTTCCCAGCACTTCTAGGGACAATGAAAAAAATTGTACATTCTTAGGACAAGCTTCAGTTAAGATAAATATATCAACTATCTGACTCATGAGCATCTCTGTAAATTAGGAATGTATGTGCACTAACAGAGCAATGTTAGAAACCTGGAATGAACACAACATAGAAATTCTACCACCAGAGTATTTCTAGATGGTAATTAACAGCACAAACCACATGGATATCGGACCAGGAGTAGGAAAATTAGGGCAGAAGGCACACTGTGTATCTCTGATAAGGCCCACATTAGTAACACTTCAGATAAAACTCAGGGAAGGATAGTCTTCATCAGCACTTGCAGAGAGAGCCAAAAATGATTCAGGTTAGAGACTATGCATCAGGAATACTTTTTCCTATTATTCACAAGGAGCAATAAGTCTATTAAAAGTTAATGCGATGGGAAATTGGAAATTGTGCAGCAACTTCTGTGTAGTGAAACTCATCTTTTAAAGTAAGTTCTGAAGGCAAAGAGGAATAAATCTTTATCAGACTGTGATGCCAGAAAACCAAGATCTGTGGCTTGTACAGTAGCCCACAGTTGTTGCACAGATGGACATTTGTTTGCAGAAATGACATGAATATTGGAAACAAATGAATGTCAGTGGTGGCATTCAGTTTGTTTACAGGAAGGTAGGCTGGGAACGATCCATTTTCCTATAGATTCTATCACTGTATAATTTCTTGCATAAACTGACGCAGCGCTATCTCAAAACCAGCAAAGTTTTCACTCCCTTGCTATTCTCATAGCTCCAGGAGTGCAGAAGAGAATGTAAACACAGAGCTTCCCTTTCCCCAAATTCTACTATAGAAGGGCAGATTCCCTTTTGAATTCCAAAAAAAATGGCACTCTGGGGCCCTGAGACCGGAGGTGGGCGTACAGTTACACCAGTAAACCTGCTTGAGGTTGTCAGACAACTAAAGCCTTACATTTTTGTGGTGAAGCATTTTCAGATACAGCCAGGATGAAATAGTCTCATGAGACAAGATTTAATATCGATGGTTCACAAAAAAAACACCTAAATGAAGCCAAACTCCTGTACAGAAAAGGCCCCAACTGATGTTTTGCCAAACTAGGAAACGCCTGTAAAGAAACACACATGCACTAAAAACAGCATCCCCAGAGCCCTCGGCAAAAGC
This sequence comes from Dryoscopus gambensis, assembly GCA_013389985.1. Classification (NCBI taxonomy): domain Eukaryota; kingdom Metazoa; phylum Chordata; class Aves; order Passeriformes; family Malaconotidae; genus Dryoscopus; species Dryoscopus gambensis. The sequence goes on along the minus strand of WEIT01033862.1, from coordinate 31,633 downwards.
CGTCGTGGAGGCAGGAGAGCACAGACAGCTGCAAGCACACCCTAGGGCTGGCCCACAACTTGCAACACCACCAGAGGAAGCTGGCAAGGCAAGGGTTACACACATTCCCAACAGCTAAAAGGCAACTAAGCCAAGAGAAAAGCAATATTCCTTTCGTGACCCTGTTACTCTCTGGTCAAATATACAGAATGGACTATATTTTGAAAGAAAAGCCATCACTGGTACCTAGGGTACCACTATCATGACTTAATTAGATGAAGGTCTGAACTTAACATAGGTTGAATATATCACTTTGTACTGAAGAAATTACAAAAGCTCATGGGATAGTCTTGGGGAGGATCTTGTCACCCATGAGAGCCACTGAACAACAGGCTGACACGCCTCAAACACCACCCCTATGCCAGCACCCATGCCCTGTGTAGGGGACACAAGGCACAGGGAGCTGAGGTGACCTCCCCATGGCTGCTCAGAAGGCCCTGGGGCTCAAGCTACTGCTCCCTAGGACTGGATGAGCTTTCTTATATTTCAGCCACAGTAACATCTAATACTGCCAAAATCTTGATCATACTTTCCTATTTGTTACAGTGGCACCTGCTGGCAACGGCACAGGCAAAAGCTGATTTCTGACTGTTGGGCTAAGCAGATAAGTTTAATTATGACTCAAGGTGTGCAGCATCTAATTTCTCTCTCTCTCACCCTCTCACCCTCTCTTTGGGTCTAATATAACACATCATACAGAACACAAGGAGGCTTGTTAGATTACTGTTGGAAGATGCAAGAATTGGTTAATTTTGTGCCGTTTCTCCCTGTCATTATAATCTTTGCCACAAGAATGGCTACATTCTGTGAAATGTTCTGTTCTCAGTGCAGTCATTGTCATGTGAATGAGCTATCACAGAATCCTAATGCCTGAGATGTTTTATTCTTACATTCATGACCTTTGTATTTCAGTGACAAAAGCCTCAGTAAGGAAAGGGAATGGAAGAAATTTAATCCAGTCCCTTGATCATTTTTAAATTCTAATTTTATGGTCTTTTCTTTTCTAGATACTGCAGCACAGTTTCCTTCATATGTAAGAAGTCTGTATTTAGAGCAAGAATGAACTGATGAAATCAAACCTCTGGGATGTTTTTATTTTAATGGTTTCTGCATTAAAGACACTGTATCAGCGCAAATTGCTGATAGTTAGAAAAGGTGAAAACCAAGGAATAGTTGCTAGTCATTTTTTGCTGCTTAAGAGCGTATGTGTTCTGTGAAAACTCTGATGAGCTGGAGCTTCTATTGCACCAGTATATAACGAAAGATCAATTATTTTGAGACATTGATAACAACTGATGGAATAGTTGAAAATAATATCAGAGGTAATCAAACCAGGAAGAACCTAATGAATCATTCTGAATGTGCAGCAATTCAGCATTTAGGATGCTCTTCTACTTTGCCTATTTCAGTGACAAAAATTACCATTGATTTTAATGGGACCAGATGCAGGACCTCAATCCAAAATCTCCTACCCAGTTTAACTCTTTTTGTCAAACCACTCTGAAATGGCTTCCATGAGTAACAGTTTAGACAATATAGTTCTATTTTCCCTCTCCATCTCAAATATTTTTTAAGCTTATCTTGCCAATTCTTCTGTTCCTATAAAACATAACATTCAGCAGGCAATTTTGTAGGGCTTCCCCAGGACGTGTATCAAGGGGTAAATGATTATGACAGAGCAAACAAAACATTCAGATCAGCAGAAGGGATTCTGGTGAGGTTTTTTCCCAGCCATGGGTACAAAATAATTGTTCTTCCTACGGCATGACCATAAAAAGGTGTCTGAGCTGTCAAAATGGTATTCAGATGGCTGACTGTCAAAGACCTGCTACAGCATCACAACTGGAGATTTTAATTGCATTCAGACATCACACTGGAAAGTCATGAGTGCATTTTCTCCCTTCTCCCTCTTTCATATGTGTGTTCTTTCAAAGTGTAAGCTTATGTATTTATACATATTTTCACTGTTTCAAAATTGTGTAATATTTTAATCTGTCTGCATGCCATGTAATAATAACCCTCTTGCTCACTCTTTTTAAATAAATGTTTGCAGATTCCACTTTTGATACCAGAACTGCAAGGCCTCATTATTTCTTTTCTTCCAGAGGTTACAGGGTTTTAATGTTAAAATATAATCTTTTAGGTAGTTTCATTTGCCTAGCCTAACCTCTATGATCAAATAAGTACCTTTTTTACTTTTCAAAATACTAGGATCTCAGGACTCATGCATTCTCTTAATCATTGCTCCATTTCTTTTATCCATGTTCCTTTTTTCCCTACACTCATAACAAGACTGCAGCTCAGACCTGCAAGATCTGAACTCTAGTCCATATTTTTAAAGTCATGGTTCTATAGATAATGTATTTTTTTGATTTTAGTTCACAGGTAACCTACTTAAAGATATCTAGATATGTATTTTAAATTCTTAGATAAAATGTTCAAGTAGTTGATTTTAACTTGCAATAACAAAGAATTCAGAAAAGAAAATCCATAGGGAACAACCTAACAAGTACACGGTTATACTTTTCTACCTATTTTAGAGGGATTCCTTTTTCTAGGAATCTCCCTGTTTTTATGCACTGCCCTTTTGCTTTCAGTTTTCCTTTGATATTTTTCTTTATAGTGAAAAAATAAAGCAGGGACTTAGTTAACTAGAGAAAAGCCACTTGTTTTTTACTCCAAATATTAAATCTTTTGGTCAAAAATGTATGTTGGGGAGAATAACTGATATTCCCACTGTGAATGTAACCAGTCTGTACGGGAAACCTTCATGTTCCTCATTACTAAAATTAAGTTTTCAAAAGGAAAAAAAAAATGAACAAGATCTGGTGTTTCCTTCATAGCCTTACCTTACACAAGGACAACTTTCAAAATGGGGATAAGATTTGATCAGGCAGATTCTCTGTATTTACAGGCTTTGCAACGACACTGCCAACTGTAGCGTCTGTGATGGAGTAGCGTGCTGTGGAGGTCCTCAGATCCCAAATCTACCTTGATATGATACGCAATAAGAGATAACAGAGGAAACAAGTTTTGCCTTCTTTATATGGCACCTTGTAAAGCAACAAAAAATAAGCTTTCATTTGGAAGGGAACAATTTCTGTATGAGGTTTGGGAAGAACGCATGAAAACGTTCCCCCAGCTTCCCTCTTGCCCTGTTCAGTAAATAAGAAATACATTCCAAAACCTGAGCAACGTGCAAATTTTCTTCCAGTTATGGGCTATTCTGAGGTCCACTGGAGAAATGAGGTAGTAAACTGTCTGCTAAAAGAGAGGCTTGAACTTGTGTGCCAGTCTCTGGTTTTTGTTCTCTTTCAGCTTGGCAGTAATCTCTGAATGCTACGGCGGGCAGCCTAAACAGACAATATGGGAGTGCAGGGCAGATCATGAACTTAGAATGGTGCAATATTTGCTGAATATTAATCCAGTACAAACACTCCATTTGTTTCAGGTGGAATTTGGGAGAGCAAATAGTGCAGGGAACACATCTTAGGAAAACCTATAAACCCCTTACCCCTTTTCTAGTGGCTCATTCAATATTTTTTTAATTCCATCTTGCTATTAACTTAGCCTTATTTAACTTGGGAAAGACCTTTAGAATTGCATGGTATCAGTCACTGAAGTACACGATATATTTTTTTCCTAAACAAACTAAGCATAATGTGACCATTCCACATAACCTACCTGAGACAAGAAAATATCCTGCTAAAAATCAATGTACAAGATAGAGAATTCTGAACATCTTTTCTATTACAAGACTATCCATCTCGATTTCTTTCATAGCTCTCTTTTTTTCTCCGTATTGTCATATAATGTTATTTTTTACCTACATGGGTGGCTACCTTTTCTAAACTTGAGTCACTACATACTATAAGGTAAACAAAATTGCAAGTCAATCTCCTTCAGATGATACAGCTATTTTAAAACATAATTTGAAAAATTACGCTTAGATTATTTTATTTACTGTCTCTGAGCTTTTCGTGTGCATTCAATCCATGTTTTCAAGTTTTCTTCTATATTCATGAAGCCCAGAAACTCAATTTTATTTTTAAATGAAACCTAAGATTATCACATGATAATTGATTCCAAGGACTAGACTTCAAGTAAAATATCAGTATCATGAGACTTCTGATAAAATCACCAAAGCTGGCAGTAACTGAAGAGTCAGGCAGAGAATATCATTTTTAATCTCCTTATTATATATATTAAAAAAATCAGCACCACAAGTAATAACAAATATTTCTCCATGATCTTCCTGTGTATTCAGTTAAACTAACAATACCTCCATCTCCTGACTACCTCCATCTGTGCCTCCCAACCTATTAACACCTCAGCAATGTGCAAGAAGGCAGATGTCCTTGATTTATAGGCATAGTACACAGAACACAGGCTCCAGCTATGTACACATCAGTGAAATCCAGATGATAATAATACCCCTACCAAAAGACTGAGAGACTAATTTTTTTTTTCAAAACACATGGAGATCTTTGCATAAAAGATGATAAAAATAGAATTTAGTGTACTATAGACATATATTAAAATAATATGAAAAAGAGATTCTCTTTGCATTCTTTTAGGTTAAATACCAGAGCGAAGATGGTGTAATATGGTTCCAATTTTTGGTCTATCTTCTCCCAAATATTCATTCCTCTGCCAGCTTCAGAAGAAACTTCAAGTATCCAAAAAGATAATTTCATATATCAAATTTCTAAGGTTTAGAAAGCGAATTTTCTGCAAGGTGTAAGAAACCAGGGACAATGCTTTTCCTCCTCAACTTGTATTGATCTTTGTTGGGAACTGAGAGTACTTCTCACTCACTACCTGAAACAAAGGAGGCCAGAGGAAGGGGAGAAGGAAGGCAGCCAAAGAGCAAATAAAGAGACAATTAAAAAAAACAAACAAACAAACCAAAAAAAACATTAAAAAAACCAAACCCCAAAACAAACAAACCAAAAAAAAAGAGACAGAAAAGTAGAAGGAAATAAAAATAGAAAATGAGGAAAAATAGAAAAAACAGGAGAGCTTAAAATGAAGCAAAGGACACAATGAAAAAGCAAAAGTAACATAGAGACTTGGGTATTTCTTGGGTCAATAAAAAAAATGGAACAAAAAGGAAAGCAGACATGAGAACAACAAAGGACAGTTAGGACAAAACCATGAAGACTAGAATAACAAGGGTGATAAACGTTGCAGTGCATGTAGCAGCGGCTGCAGCGGCCACACCAACAAATTCCTGGTGGATGAGCAGCACCCAGGGCACTGGAATCTAACATCCACTGTGAGTTCCCGTGCTTCCCCGGGAATTGCTTTTTGCATATCGTTCTGTTACAGGTTCAAGGTTCCCCCACCCAGTTTTATGTGTGCCCTTATGTTTATCCATATCCCTTGTGGAATATGTATGATCTCTGGAAAGTTCTGTTACATTCCATTCTTCATTTGTTCATTCAAATAGAACCCTCCCCTGAGTTTGTCCCGTTGGATGTTCCCCCCTGTCAGTTCACAATTTACAGAACTCCATTGGTTGTAATCCTTTATTAATATAATCCCCTTTTGGCTCCCATACAAACAGGGGCTACATCCGCCCCGGCCGCGCCTTTTCTGCTTTGTTCTTTGTTTGTTTCTATTAAACTTCTGAAGCTGCAGAGGGCCCCTCTCTGTTCCTTTGCCTTTACCAGCGCTACTTTCACATCGGTCTGCGATTTGCTCCCTGCGAGAGAGCCCGCACCGTCCTGTTCCTTTTGTATCAGATCTCCGTCAGCCGCTGCCGCAACCAGGAACCGCCCGGCACGCCTGCGGCAGTCAGGCGCGGGGCAGACTCCGGGCAATCTGCTGCCAGCGTCAGATAAATAATAATATTTTTCCACTTTTAATTTTCCTCAGTGAAGTTACTACAAACAATGTATTGCACAATGATGTAGTGATAAATATCAAAGGTTAAGCCTCTTCTGCAAGAAAACTAAAATGTGAGTCAATTCCTTTTTCAGGACCAGATGGTAAGACCAAGTGTATACCATGTTGGCATTATAAGAATGGTATAAGTTCTACAATTTACTACTGTACATAACTTTAATTCAAGGTAGTACTTTACATCCAGCATGTGTTTTGGTGGAGAATGTTTTAACTTACGATAGCAATTTTTGGGTTCCTGGTGGGACTATTGTACTATTGTTATTATTTTAATTTACTTTCTTTTCTTTCACACTGCCAAAAGACAGGCCTCCCTGACTGATTTGGGAAGCTTTCACATTTACAATACTCTCAGGAGAGTTTTCCCAGCTCTGTTCCAGACAAGCAGGTAACAAGACACCACCCAGGTCAACAGTAGCGGGACACTGAGGGAGAAAATCTTGCTAAAGCAAAGGCCCAGTTGGAAGGGACATGGGTTTTCTCACAGGGTTCTGAGAGAGCTGTGCCTTCATTTTATCAGAGAATAAGCATGTGCTTCTCTTCCTTCTTGCTTTAATGTTGTGCACATTGCCTACTTCATTTTCCAGAACCACTGCTTTGCCAGTACAGCCAGACTCTGAAGAGAACATGTATCATTGAGCTCATGATTGAGCAACTTGATTAACTTCTAGATTATAGGAGAGTAGTGGATATTGTCTACCTGAACCTCAGTAAAGCTTTTGACACTGTCTGCCATAAGATCCTCAGAGACAAAGTGAGGAAGTATGGGCTGGATGAGCAGACAATGAGCTGTATTGAAAACTGGCTGGATACCCAGGCCCAGTGACCAGTGGCACAAAGTTTGGTTGGAAGCCAGTAAATAACAGTGTAACCTGGGCTCAGGACTATCCAGTCCTGTTCAACATCTTCATTGATGATTTGGATGATAGGACAGTGTACCCTCAGCAAGCTCGTTGATGACACAAACTTGTGAGGAATGTCTGATATGTCAGAGGATCCTGCTGCCATCTAGAAGGACTTAAAAAGGCTGGAGAGACAAGCTGACAGGAACTTCATGGAGTTCAAGAAGGGAAAGTGCAAAATCCTGCACCTGTGGAGGAATAAACCCAGGCAACAGTACTTGCTAGAAAGCAGTTTGGAAAAAAAGACCTGGGGCCCCTGGTGGACACCAAGTTGAATGCGAGCCAGCATGGTACTCCAGGCAAACAAGATGTGTGCTACCGTGGAGTGCATTAGAAAAAGCATTGCCAGAAGGTCAAGGCAGGTGATCCTTTACCCTCTCTAATCCCCTATCCAGACCTGATGAGTCCACACCTGTAGTTCCAGGTCCCACTCTGGAATCCCCAGCCCAAGAAACACACAGACAGATTGGACATACTGGCCTTACCAGCTGAGGCCTGTGAAGATGTTTATGTGACAGAAGCATCTCTCCATTAAGGAAAGGCTAAGAGAGATGCAACTGTTCTGCCTGGAGACGAGAAGACTCATGGGCAATCTTATCAAAGTATATAAATACCTGAAGGAGGGGTACAGAGAGGACAGAGCCAGGCTCTTCTCAGTGGTGACCAGTGACAGGATCAGAGGCACACACTGAAACACAGAAGGTTCCTTCTGATCATGAAAGGGTTTTTCACTGTAAGGGTGACTGAGCACTTGCACAGGTTGCCCAGGAAGGTTGTGTAGTCTTCCCTCCTTGGAGACATTCAAAAGCTATCTGGACAAAGCTGCTCCTGGACAATGAGCTGTAGGTGACTCTGTTTGAGCAGGGTACTTGGACCAGATGATCTCCAGAGGTCCCTTCGTACTTCAACCATTTTGTGACTGTGTGGTTCTGCGCAATTTTTTTTTCATTTTTCCCTTTTCCCCCCCAACTGTCTTCTCCAATAGCAAAAAATATCTTCTTTACCTTACCTATCCTGACCTTAGCTACAGCCTCCAAATTATTATGCAAGTTTACTCTTACAGGTAAAAAAATACGCTGAAGGAAACAATTATTTACAAAACTTAGCTCTCAGAGACAAGTGATTTAATTCTGAATGTCACTTCTTCTTTTATTCTAAATCCAAAATATTTGGGACCTCCCAAAGGAAAACTGCTTCAGAAGCCAATCACCTTTCACATCTTCCTTCTCTTTGCCTATCTTCTGCCTCAGGTTAGGTCTCCATCTAGGCTGTTACAGTCACAAATGGCTTGAGTGATGCTCTACACTAGTCCTGTTTTACCCATATGAATCAGATTGCAGGACAGTAAACACCCCAGGTGCGGGTCTTGTGGTGTACAGTACTTAGGAAAAGTATCAATCCAAATTAATTAAAGTAATATGTGACATTATAAACAGTTGTATTGGTGTTTCTCTAAATTAATGCAGTTCAAACAGCAAAATAGTATAAAACTACAATTTTCTGAAGAAGGCATAAAGCTAGTGATCTTGTATGCTAACAGCTTATAGATTTTATATGACCCTTGCGCCTTCTGTTTCATGATGCTAAAACTATATTTTAAACACAAGTTCTCTCTCTTACATATGTTTTAACTTAAACATGGAAGGTATGGGCTCTGACCTTGTGTGCATTCCAACAGTTGGATGTTCTTAAACCAAAAGGCTAGCTTACTAACAAACTGCCTAATAAAAACATTTTTAGAAAAATGAAGTCAACCATGAATACAGGATGCAAAAAATCTTGCCTATTAGACTACAAAGGCTAAAGCAATTATTGGAAAAACATAAATAAGAATGAAAAAAGTGGGAAATTGTGAAGCTTCAGCTCCTTTTGTCACAAAACACAGAGCCTACTTTATACCAATTTCTGATAGCTTCTGTCTTAATTGGACAATTGCCGTTGGCCTCATTCTCAAAATTCTGTATTTCAATGTTTCAAAGATTGACTGCTGCTGGTTTGCACCCTCCCCCATTCTTTCATAGGGAGCCTTGAAAGGTGGTCTGCTTTGACATGTACATCATTAGACAGTAGAGGGGAAGCAAGGTATCAATATCAGAAATGAGCAATAGCAGGAAAAGAGTGTGGCAGGAAAAGAAAACATTAGAAACAGTTCAGTGTCCTGAAGTAAAAAAACAAACAAACAAAAAACAAACGAACAAAAAAAAAAACCTGCTAAGTTGGACTGACAGAATCCTATCTAGAGAAACAAAGAGGAAAACATTCACTCATTGGCCAGTTTTATCAAAGAAATAACATGAAAAAGACTGCTTATACAGACTTTGATGAGAGTGCCCAACGTAAGAATTCTGGGTCTGAGATTTAACGATCTTGCCTACACTTTGACTATTACTGTAGAAATAAAGTACAGTTCAGGGACAGGTAAAACTATAGTTAAAAAAACCCAAATAGGCAGTCTTATCCAGCTCACAAAAATCTTCCTCAGAACAAAATGTAGCATGTCCATTTTTAAGAGAAATGGTGACTTTTGGTAAGTAAATAAAAAATTAGCATCATATTCATACTTCAGGTAGAAACCTAAGGTCCATCCTCAGCTACAAAGCAACCAGAGAATTTCAGGCAGAAGTTCTCTACAGACTGCTTCATTTAAGACCCCACTGTCTCTATATACTAGTCACAGGATTTCCATAAATGTCCAGTATTTGGCTCATACTGTTTCTAGAGACAATACTACAACTCCCATTAATTTTAAAGCAGACAAGCTAAATCAATGCAAAGAGCTTTTGAAAATCTTCTCCTAAAGGTTTTATACGATGTTCTCCTGCCACTTAAATTATACCAGACATCACAAGAATCTCAGGTTGCATTCAATAATTTGTTTGATGTAGTGGTTACTCTGTTTATTTAAAAATAAAAGCTAAATTCCCAAATGAAATAAAAAGTTTCACTCGTTCTTTAGCTTTTATTGAATTCTTCTTAGGATGTCAAATCCTGTTGTTTGAAGTTCCACAGGATCAATGCACAGTGTTTTGATAACTTTTTTTTTGTTTCCAGTCTGCTTGGGTTCTCACTCACAAAATTTCACTTCCAGGTTGAACCTCACTTAAATATTCAGGGTGAATTTCAGCCAAGTCCACTAACTGTGATCTGGTTTATGTTAAAGTCAGCCCATAAACTGCTCAAAACTGGTCCGGGATCCTTTTGAAACTGGGCCTAAGATCTGCATAAAAGCAAACTCAAGAAAATGTTTTGATGAACCAAGGTTCAGTATTCCAAAGTCTATAATGAAACCTGAAACAAACCAAATTCCGATTTGTTTGGAGTTTCATACTAAGAGTGTTGTATTGCACTGTCAAACTGATGACATTTTACCACAACTTTAACAGTGAAAGATTTTTCTTCCCATAATTTCCCCCAAACCCCTTGGCTGCTGGAAACAGTAATGTATTACCATGGATACAAATTACAGTGTGGGGTATGAGGAAGAGAGTGGAGGTTACAGTGTATAAAGAGATTTCTTTGGACTTGGCATTTGAAGCAGGGAATCAGACAGCGCAAGATTTTTTTTTTAATTCAAATTTATCCAGATCATAGAAATATTAATTTCAAGACAATGAGCTAAAATAAATTGGATTTGAGTTTGTGTGACTTAGGTAATGTCATTTCTTTTCTGGAAAGCAAAGTGAAAACTTTCATATATTTATGTGATTTAGTTTTTAGGAAGAGCAATTTTAAAATTAGTAATTTGATTGTCGCTATTTTTTCCTTTCAGCAGAAAGAGAGAAAATTGGTGACTTGTCCACGACTGAAATTGTCAGGCTTGCTTTGCCCGTGGCTGAGTGCAAACATGCTCAAGTTTCGCTGTTTTGAAAACAGAGCCAGCCCTCACTTCCCCATCACCATATGCAACAGTGAAAAAGAAGTCAAAAATGGCAATCTGAAAAGTAAAAAGACAAGCAGTGGCAGACTTTCCAGAGAAGCAGCTTGGCCCTCTTCTAAAGGACCTGGCCCTTCTAAAGATATGGACAGGTAAGAAGAGAGCCAAAAGTGTTTTTCCTGGACTAACAGTTTCTACTAAAATCCCCAAACCAATTTATTGAAATAGCATCATGGAGTAATCCTGGGTAAAATCTATAGGAATGAAAATGGTAAAATTCCACAAAAGTCCAGAAAGCCTTTTCTACTTGGAAAGGGAAAATTTAAAAATTACATCATTTTGATACACTTGAATCCTTTGCATGTAATTATATAGGAGTCACAAAGATATTTTTCTGCTATATTTTCTAAGACAGTTAAAACCTATTAAAATATTATTTTCCGCTCCTTCTATAGAATTGTTTTTAAAGTGATCACTGAAAAGGCTGGTGCAGAGTCCAAAGAAAAGGCAAGGATCATGTAACTCATTCTGCCATAGGAAAATATTATTATTATTAAAAATATTTGCACACCATTACAATATTTCATCTTTATACTTGTTGTACAACTTTTTTTTAGGGATGCTAAAATACACTTCCCGATGAGAGAAGCCAGTTAATATCCAGAAAAGGCCCAGTTGTGCTCCCACTCCAGCTGCTGACAAGGCCTGCCCTCCCCTTCATGACAGCAGAATCTGTCCCAGAATAATTTGCAGCAAATGGAGAGATCAAAAATAGAGGGGTTAACAGGTTTATTTTAGAATTAACTTTTAGTTCGGCAAAGATTAATATGTCAAGCTGAACACCAAGTAGAGGTCAGTGCTAAAAGACCACCACACTAATCATGAGAATGTGCTGGAGCAGACATTGATGTGTTGCAGCAAATGATTCTGGAGGAAAGCAGAGTGTGGTTTCTCCCCAGCTGTTGGCCCAGGGCAGCTCCCAAGCCCTGCAGCTGCATTGCCAGCACTTCCCCTCCCAGGCTTCCCCTCTCAGTCACAGCCTCCCCACAGGCTGCCTTCTTCCCTGTAAAAGGGAATTCACCCTGGATTTCACCAACACCAAAGTCCGGCCACCATCCTCATGAGAGTCAAGTTTCCTGTTCTCCATTAAAGAAAAATATGCAGCTTCCAAATATCTTTAGAAAATAGTGAATAACAGCTTTTAAAAATAGGAGGCAGCATCTTTTCTGCATTTTATTTTCTGCTTCATGTTTTTTATGATTTTTCATGCCATTAAGTCCTGGGCATGATCATTTTTAAAGAATGAGGAGCCCTTACTGAGTGCAGAATATGAAACAGGGGGGTCCAAATAAGCAACACCCTCAAAATGAGGGAGAGAAGGATTCCCTAACCCTGAAGACAGACAGCTCTGCTGCAAGGCAAAACACTTCTACTTTTGCATTAAAAAGGCCCAGCTCTGTCACAGACCTTAAAGCTGCATTTGTAAAGGATACAACACACTTTTATTAAGGGAATTAATTTTCTGTTACTTACACAACACAGCAAACCTGAATTTTTCTCTGATCACCAGCTGCTTCATCATGATATAGCCAACTGTAACATGCAGTCCATGCGCTGATCAGTGTCTCCCCAACCAAAGCTGCATATTAAAGGGAAGAGCTCAGATGGATGGTGCTCCTGAGTCCAAAAGTTTGGAAGGCACAGCATCATTCATGGCTAAATCAGACTCCTGTGCCTCAGATCTGTTCAGATCAGAAGACACAGATTTATTCTAGAGTTTTATGGAATGTTTTCCAAATTTGAGAATTCCTTATGTTTCACTGTATCGCCTGAACAGCTCCTCAGTCATCTCTTTGGCACTTGAAACATCCACACAGGGAAAAAGGGGGAGGCAAGGGGTGGAATTTTTAAGTCAAGAAGGGTTGAGAGGATCCAGGAACTACAGTCCTTTCAGCCTGAGGCAAGTGCCAGGGAAGGTCATGGAGAGATAATCTTGAATGCCATCCCATGGCATGTGCAGGACAGCCCTGGGATCAGGCACAGCCAGCCCAGGTTTGCGAATGGCAGGTCCTGCTTGACCAACCTGATCTCCTTCCGTGACAAGATGACCCACTTAGTGGATGATGGAAAGGTTGTGGATGTTGTCTACCTGGACTTCAGTAAAGCCTTTGACACAGTTCACCACACCATTCTCCTGGAGAAACTGGCCACTCATGGCTTCAAAGGGTGCACTGCTTACTGTGTAAAAAAATGGCTGGATGTCCAGTCCCAGACAGCAGTGGTGGAAGGAATTACATCCAGCTGGCAACCAGTCCCAAGTAGTGTTCCCCTGGCTCAGTGTTCAGTCCTGTTATTATCTTTGTCAGTGATCTGGGCAAGGGGATCAAGGGCACCCTCGGTCAGTTTGCAGATGACACCAAGTTGTGCCGGATTCTTGATCTGCTGGAGGGCAGGACAGCTCTGCAGAGGATCTGGATGGGCTGGATTGATGGACTGAGGCCAATTGTATGATGCTCAATAAAGCAAGTGCCGGGTCCTAAACTTGGGTCACACCAATCCCACGCAGAGCTACAGGGTGGCTGGGAAGTTTCCCAGCCAAATAGAACCTAGGGGTGCTAGTCAACAGCAGCTAAACATGAGCCAGAGTGTGCCCAAGTGGCCATTCTGGCTTGTTGCCAAAGTAGTGTGGCCAGCAGGACCAGGACAGGGATTGTCCCCCTGTACTGGGGACTGGTGAGGCCACACTTCAAATCCTGCGTACAGTTCTGGGCCCCTCACTACAAGAAAGACATTGAGGTGCTGGGGTGTTTCCAGACAAGAGCAATGGAGCTGGAGAAGGGGCTGGAGTGCAAGTTTTTTGTGGAGCTGCTGAGGGAGCTGGGGTTGTTTAGCCTGAGGGGAAGAAGGCTCAGAGTGGACATTATCACTCTCTACAACTACCTGAAAGGCAGCTGTGGCCAGGTGGGGATCAGTCTCTTCTCCCAGGTAACAACCAATAAGATAAGAGAAAATGGCCTCAAATTGCACCAGGAGTGGTTTAGATTGGATATTAGGAATACTTTCTTCACAGATAGGGTTGTCAAGCATTGGAACAGGTTGCTCAGGGAAATGGAGAGCCAGCATCCCCAGAGGAATTTAAAAGATATGTAGACATGACACTTAGGGGACACGGCTTAGTGGTGGACTTGGTTTTAGGTTAATGGCTGGAGTCAGTGATCTTAAAGATCCTTTTCAATGTAAATGGTTCCATGATTCTAAGTGGAGCAATGAAACTTGAAAAAAATATATAAAGCTGCAAATTGTTCACACTGAGGTGTGGTATCAGAAATACCTAATGTTTTCTTTGACACTCAAACTGCCTGCTCCAAGTTGGCTGTGTTGTTGTAAGGTATTTATTGCTATGAAACCCTATAAAATGTTTTAACTTTCATAAGAATACACATGGTTTCTGATGTGCCTTAAAATTGCAAAAGGGGGAGAAAAAGAAAGGCTTTTACTATCACACCTGTTACTTTTCGTCTTAAAAATCTGCAAGATTACAACTCATCCCTTTATTCTGGGGTCATTTATTGGTCTTATTTCCATCTCTGGGGAACAAAGGACTCCTAGTCCATATTCTGCAAAACAGAAGTGTATGTTAAGGATAAAAAAGCAGGACAACTACAGGATAGTCACTAGAACTGAGAACAGCAGCATATTCATTTAAAGAAATCTCTTTCATCCACAATTCCCTAGTATACAGAGCAGAAGTTTGGAGGTTCTTTCATAAGACTTAGCTTTAAATAGATTTACACAGTTTACACAGCTCACTAAGGCTTGGGGATCCTCCAAATCTACAGGTTTCTTCTGGCTGCTATAGACAGGTTTTAATGAAACCTGCTGAAAGACACAGATATGGAGGCTGACAACCACCAAGAGGCAAAAGGATAGAAAGCAGAACCTGCATCTGCAAACAGTCATGCCTCCAGAACACGGCCACATAGCACAAGAGCAGCTATATTGATTATCAGATAGCATTTGACACTGTAAACAGATAAGCTCTTAGGCCAAAGTTGTTGGTTATCACGTATGTATCACTACACACTACTTTAGCTTTAATAGTCACTCTGACAGAGAGATGGAGTGTGGCAGACAATCAGGTGATTTTCAAAGACAGAAGGAAAGGTTCTAACCTCTAACACAGTTGACAACATTGTTCAAATCTTTCTGGACTGAAAAAAACTCCCAAAAAAACAAAAAACAAACCCAAAAAACCCCAACGACTATGAAACCTTTCAACACATCCCTCAGAAAACTACTGAGTCCAAATATAAAATCTTTTTGAATGATCAGTAGAGGCTACCACAGCATATACTAAGGGAATAAGAAAGCAATTAAGACACCTTTGTTAAAGAATTTTTAACCTGTCAGCAATACATGCCTTTTGTTCTTCAGTCTTTTAGGTTAATAAAATCAAGGCCAGTTTCCTTAGAGATGCTGAAGCTATTAGGTATCAGTAAAACTTAATGTACCACAGGGACCCTGTAGGAAAAAAATGCATTTAATTGAGTGTTCAGAGCCACAGCCACCCACTGTAAGTATATCCTGGCAATTGAGATGTTAGTATTGCCAAGGCTCTGCCATATGATGATATAAATGCATCTTTTCTGAATGAGAACACTGAATAAGAATGCATACATGGCTGAAAAGATGGCTGCATTCCTTAAAAAGAAGGTCTGAAAGACTTCTTTTGCATTTTGTCATTGCCATCCATAAGAACCAGTAGTGTCATTAATGGGATTACATTTCTAACGAATTCGTAAGTAAATCTAGTAAAAATGACTTTTTAGAATGAGAGATATTCAGCATTTCCTTGTCTAAATTTGCATTTCTAATAATGTGTCTGTCTAAATGGTAACCTTATTATCAGTCTTTCAGTACTGTGTTCAGTCCTTGTGAAGAAACAAAGACACTCCACTCCTTTCCTTCTTACTTCATTTCTCCTCTCTGGATGAATGATGTATGAGCTTTTCCAAATGCTTTCAGCATATGAGGGCTCTATTTAGCTGCACACTGGAAGTGTTAGCAGTGAATGAAGACAAAGAAACCCAAACAGTAGCACTAATGGTAATTCAGACTCTGATTACTGATCCAAATTACACTGGACAAACAGAGAAAGGCAAGATTTTTTCTAATAATAGTGAACTAAAATAAAATCCATATTTATCTGATGTATTTTGTGCTCCACAGTCAGATTCTTGATTTTCAGTACACAGAACAAAACCTGATATAAAGCTGAACTCCTCAGGTTTAGTTCCAGGTTACTGATCTTCACTCAAAAACTTCTAATACTAAGTAGGAGTACATGAACTGGAGGAAACATTTCCCTCAAGGGACTTTTGTCCAAGGCTGCAGTTCTCACACAGGGGTTTTTATCAAGCTTATACACCTATTTCCTTAGGGACTGAAAGTGCATTCTCAGATCTCTTCAGGCTAGAAGTCTCACCTTGCTAAAGGAAAGGTTTTGGATAACTAAGAGGGCACTGGAAGCCTGCCCCCACAAGGTGAATACAGACAAAAAAAATATTACCAAGCTTCCCTATATATTTTTCTTTAGGGAAAAAAAAAAAGAACATTTTTAGAGCTTAGATTAATTTTAAAAGAAAAGAAAAAGAAAGTTTTTTAGGGAGTAGACGTAGACATGACTGTGCTAGACAGGTTATTGTACAATTGTTACTTTTCAAAGTCATGGAAGTGGTAATAGAAAATGAAGCCATTAAAGAATTAAGGGATGGTAGCAAAATCAAAGTCAACCAGTTTCCTGAAAAACAGATCTTGTCAAAGAAATATGAACTTTTTAAACATAATTTTTAGTGTGCTTCCCTTTTTTAAGGAAAAAATACATTTCACATCCCCCTCACTAATTTAGCATTGATCACAAAGCCTCCATTAACACTACACATTCTGACAACACTCTTTATAAGACTCCACAGGGTGTTTCCACCATTTCCAGTCATCCTATACCTTGTAGTCATATTCACTTTCATACAAAGTCCTTTCATCCAAACTCCTCATCAGTTCTTCCCTATACTACTCCTTCTGGAAAGGTGTCTGTTTTCCAGTCTGAATACTTTATTATGCCTAATAACTTTCCCCCTGGGGATAGACACACACACACACACACACACACACACTACAGCCCAACAGTGTACATATGAGCATAGGCTTCAGGGGCTTTTGAGCTTCCCTCTGAACAGCAAGGATTATAACTCTTTACATAAAATGTTACACTAGGCCAGCTTCCAAACAGAATAATGCCAGATACTAGTTTTGGATGTCTGAAAGCTTGAATTTTTTTTCCCTGATATCCTGTGAAATCTTGATCAAATCCTGTGTCTTTTGTGTGCATCAAGATGCACCTATGAAATGAGGAGAATTGGAGATGCAAAAGGGCATCTGGTATTTTTTTGAAAGCATATCATAGAAAATAAAGCCTATAAATAAAAACTATGAGAAATAGCATATTAGGTTTCAAAATAAGGTATGTTGAAAAGGGTAGGGGTCAGCGTTGAAATAAATTTGGCTGTAGGCATTTCAATTTCAAGATAAGATATGTTGAGGTGGTTAAGGAAAACTGATTAGTCATTTATATTCATTGGTACAAAACGTTAGCATGAAGAAGGGACATCTAGAAAAGGAGATACAGCTAGACCACATGTAGCTATTAATGAAAAAAGTGCCTTTCACTAGGAAGTCAAATTGGAGTCTGTATCAAGCGTCTTCTCTCTGCCCTACCCACTGCTTAACAAAAAATCCCACCTTTTTTGTATCCATCACCTCCCTAACCTGATTCCTACTAGCCACTCATCTTAATCCCCACAAGACAGAAAACATCTACAGATGAGCTATCAATAAAAATAGAGGGAGATAAAACAACCCCTTATTGTCTGGCCTGGCAAGATTTTGCTAGTTGAGACTGGATGCATTCCAAAAGAGAGTTGGGTTCCTGCTTGTGTAAATTTTTTTCTCAAATTGCCAAAATGCCCTGAAAAAATCTCTATTTCAGGACATAACCAGTGGCTTAACCTGGACATCTGATACACTTTTGTCAGACACTGCAGAGACACAATCTGCCACTTCAGACACAGCAAAACCCTGCCTCAGCTGTGAGTGGAGCATGGTTCAGAGGGAACAGTGACTTTAAGTACAGGAACACTATGGTCCCTCATCTACTTGGAAGTACCTGTGGTCTGTTGCAATAATCCAAGGTTTTTACTCGCATGTGCACAGAGGCCGAGCAAGCTGCAGACTTGCGCCAGTGCCTGCTCACAGGGCTTCCCCTTCCCAGCCTGGTGCCAGCAGCTTAAGTGTCTCAGCAGCTGCTTGCCTGGCAGGCCCCAGAGGGTGAAATTAAAGACACTCTTCAAAGTTTCACTTTTTTTTAAATGCAGGACTTAAAAGTCGTGCATTTTAACAGAACATCTGCCATCTGGGCTGTGATGCAGTGTGTTGAAGTCACGCGTCCTTACAACTTGAGCCAGACCTTTCAGATCAGAAGAGACTCTGACTCCTATTTTTTCTATGGGTCAAGCATGGATAATAATACACAAACCAAAAGAATTTGTAGACAGTAGCAAAACTGAGAATTCACACCATTCTTCTGCTTGGTACACTATAAATGGGGTCTCACATTCACAGAAGGTACAAAAGCAGAGTTTAGGGGAAAGGAAGGAATATATATGGCTTTCCCCTCTTTGGCCAAATACAAGGAACTGAGGTATTGGGTTTGCGTAATTAGCAAAATCTTAACAGGTCAGTACATAAAGGGATTTCCTACCCTCTCTGTTTTAACAGCTAGCTCCTCTATTTTGTCATTAATGTGACATAGTGTGCTGAAACAGCTTTACAGTTAGAAGAGGAAAACAGCAGAAGAATTCTTCTGTCTTCTAGCAATGAATTACTGAAACATAAAGATCTGCACTATTAAATTTTCACAGAATGGGCCTGTGGGTAATACAAAACTAAAGAAAGCTTAACAACATCCAAGGACATCATCCAAGGTTCCCTCCTGTGAAGGAAAATTTCTCAATATTTTTTCCCCCAAATTTCATCAAATGTACTTCTTGTTAATAACAGACAATTACCTGGTGTCTAGATGTTTTTTAAGCCTAACATCTAGATGTCTTTTCTGGTTTGCTGATGGTCACAAGCAGAACAAGCTAGTGACATGTGAGATCAGTAGAAACAAAAGACAGAGTCCTCTATATTCCTACTTACATCAGAAGGCCTTGGTGTTTGTTTTGTAACAAAGAAGGATAACTGGTCCTCGGTATGCAGCATGCCTGAGAAGTGCCTTGATCAGGTTAAGTTGTGTGTCAAGTCTTTTTAGACCTGGAAATACAGTTCTGGTTTTGGGGGGAAAGCATGCTTTCCAGTGATAATATTTGCCTGCTCTTGTATTGACCAAATCTTAAAGAAAAACTTGTGTATAGAATTTCTGAGACAACAATGCTTTTCCATGTTTTTTTTTAATATGAAGAGAGAATAAATATTTAAGTGAGTCAGACCTACCAGTTATTAGTGAGAAAGCCAAAAAGCATTCATCTTGCTGGCCACCTTTGCAAGGGTTAATCACACATTTCCATAACCTGCTTACATAGCTTTCCCTACATACCATGGATGACTCTGGAAGGTCAGCCTTACACAATCCTGTGTGCTCAGACTCTAAAGCCCTGCAAAACACACATGACTCACATCTAATTGTTAGCATTTATCATTTTTATATTCCAAGTATACTCAATAAAATGGGATTTACTCTGTTGATGTGACAGTTGAAATATCTTTTGCTTAGATGTAAGCAAGAGGTTATGATCGCTCAGTTTTCTGATTGGTACAGGCACATTACAGCACCATGTTTCAAGTATAGAGGTGTTACAAGGGAATAGATGATAAAAGTCTTTTGAACAATAACTTTGTATGCATAATATATACAGCACTGTATACACACACATGCCCTCTTGAATTCTAATATGAAAATGCAGTCATATCCTACACAAACTTGCTCTAAAAAATAAGGTGGAAACACATTCATCCAATGATGACTGTGTGAGAGTGTCACAGGTTAAATTTTCTCACTAGTTTAGTAAGACAAAAGAGTGCAAACTAAGGAGGGTTCCTTGGGCTACTTCTCTAACAATCAATCAGTTATTTCTATTAAAAGAAATTAAAGCAAAAGAGATAATTATTATAATAAATATAAACTACCTTCAGACAAAAGAAACCATATCAAAATGACTGGGAAGTAGTAGAGAATGATGTGATCTACTCCATTCATTTTACTTTAATTAGTTATATACATCCTGCATCCCTTTGTTATAAATGTATTCCAACATTTTATATAAAAAAATGCTCACCAATAACTGCTGGAGCTGTTGTCCGAACTTAGAACCTTTATATTCTGAGATGTGTTTTCCATACATTGCTAATATCCATTAGCTTTTGAAGACTAATTAGCACAAATTCTGTATCATTGTGGGCTGACTAGTTCCCTTCACATTTCTTTCAAAGACAGAAAATGAACAATGTGTGTGTATTTGGTTGTGTGCTTACCCTGTCTTCCGTGTGTTGTTTACACAGAGAATCACTGAATAAGCTTACACTCATTCGAATCGTGTATTTCTGGGCTCTCAGACCCCAGGGCCTTGAACTAGTTGCATCCATATTGTCTTTTGGCCAGGCTCGAATCTCAGTCATTCCCACAAGATGCATGCAGTTTTGAACTCACAACAACAGCTGAACATGCTCCAAACAGCACAAGAGCTCTGTGCAGAGACTGCAGCCTGGGTAGTGTTTAGAGTCAGGATCCCAGCTGGCAGGACAGCACAGACATGCACGCTGCGAGTGCAGCCTTTCCTCATACACACATATGTATGCATTACCTAAGCAAACATGCTTATTTACAGAAGTTTCATTTGGGTAAGGAAGGAGTATTCATCACCTCAGATTTGTCCTTCACAGCTGGCTCCCGTGGTACACTATATACAGACAAAGACTTTGCCATTACATCTGCCTGATCCCTGGATAAACATGGCTCTGAACACATGTGCTCCTTCTGCTTCTCCATTTGTATTAGGGCAATGTATTCACCTACAAAACTTGTGTGATCATTAAGATACAGTCTGCCTTAAGACACCTCTTTCTGTTTAAGGAAGAAATTTAGTAGGAGGAAGAAAATATTGTATTTATTGTACATTCAGAAAACAGAAACAGTGACTAGTGGTTTCCCAGGAAAAGAAAATGCTACTCTTTATTTTATGGGCAATGGTTTCTCAAAGTGAGTATAAAAACCTGGCTCTGCAAAGACCAGTGTCAGCAATGTGGCAGCAAAAATGGTGTATTCTTTTAGCTATTTCTAACTAAGGTCTTGTTCCTATGAAGAAAACTGTAAAGACAGATACTTGCATTCATGTGCAGCTCCTACTGAAATAAACACAACTTGAAGAAGATTCCTTTTATCCTAAGGATTAAACTCTCCTTCCCTCTGCAAACTGCACAGACAATTCTGCTAAGTCCTCTTATTTTACTTGCACAATGCTAATAGAGAAAATGCTCTGGGCAAGCAGATACCCTCCCTTATAAGTAGTTTTATTACAACACATCCCATGATTCAAACTGGACATATTAGACTGTGTGCTGTGCCAAATCAAGCACTTTTTTTTTTCCAGGGAGAAATGGGCAAGTTCCAGGGCTGAGCACAAATCACTTCCTGCGAGTACGCAGCAGTCTGTCCGCAGTGCTCGGTTACATTTGGCCAGAAAGATTATAGAAGTCTTTTGTTTGCCTGGATGGATGAGCATCCAGTTTAAGATAAACACTTGCACATTTGAATTTTCATGCGAGAATACTTGCCAATATAACTGAAGATTCACTTTCTGCAAATACACAGGCAAGGCAGCCTGACTGTAAAATACTCATGAAATTGTATGTGTGTATCTGAAAACAAGTGCAATTAAATATGAAGGCAAACCCACTGCAGAATATTCACTATGTCTGTTCATCTCAATTATTTTCTGCAGTAAAGGACTGTGTGTTCTTGTAATCCTGTGGAAAAATATTGATTTTATATTAACATTAGGTGAAACAAAGTAGACTCATCAGCTTCATCTGAGAAAAAGTGAAAGAGGCAACTATAGCTGATCATTAGCAAAAAGTCTCTTGGCCCCCAAATTGAAAAGGCCAGTAGATAAAATTCTGTTTCAGGCTGCTGGGTTTCTCAACTTCTTTTTTGTCCTTTTTTGCCCTCAGTTCAGCCTTCTCCTTTCCAGGGCCCAGTAATGGGTTAATTGCATGCAACACATGTTCTTGTAATCAGTGAAGTTTGTTTTCATCTATGTGCCCTTTTAAAGGGGAACTCACTTGTCTTCTCTGGTGTTGGAGCAGTAAGAATTTAATTAGCAGCCAGAAACGTCGTTACTGAAAGATTCAAAACCTGAAGCAGATAGTTCCCAAATGTGTGACTTGTAGTAAACTAAACTAACCCAGCACAGACTCAGGTCCTTTGGAATGACCCATTCCCTCCCAAAGCTTC
Organism: Dryoscopus gambensis; assembly: GCA_013389985.1. Taxonomy (NCBI): domain Eukaryota; kingdom Metazoa; phylum Chordata; class Aves; order Passeriformes; family Malaconotidae; genus Dryoscopus; species Dryoscopus gambensis. The sequence continues at coordinate 9,345 of WEIT01033862.1, read as the reverse complement.
AGGATGGAGAGAGTCACCAGCTCTGCTCCTCATTATTGTTGTCTCAGCTTACTGCCCTAAAGTGAGGGGTAGTGGGAGGATGAGAGAGGTGCTAATCCACAGAGCAAAACACAGAAAGATTTACACCAGAGCTGAGTAAATACGGGTAAAGGAATGAACCCAATGTCTTTTTGAACCAAATCCTCTGTAAGTAATTTGCTTGATAAAACACAGCTCACATTTGGGCAGGGTTCTGTGTTAGCAGACAGAGTGGAAATAGTATTAAACCTCCTTTAAGATGGTTTGCATAATGTCAAATAGGTTAAAGAAACCCTGCTCCCTAAATTAAAACCATATTACTCTTAAAGGAAAAATTTACTTTGGACAATGGTAGTGGAAAGAATGACTATATAATATAACTGTAATTAATTATTCACACGTGAACAGCATATAATGTTTGTGATTGCCCACAGTGTGTAATGTACATAGGGAAGTAATTGATGTCTGCTTTTGTATTGTCTGTGCCATCAAACAGTGCCAAACCAGGAGAGGAAAGGGGAAGCATGTGTTTGGAGTTTATGCACATAGGAAGGCCCATTGCAGCTTGAGACAGATCTCCAGGAACATGTGTGTCATGTCAAGTCAAAAATTCTTCAAGAATAACTGTTTGGCTCGCCCTTCCAAACCTGTCCCCCAGCAGCTTCTCCTTCCTCCAGGGGAAAAAAAAATTCCAATTCCAAAGTATGGTTATCTTCAGGGCACCTTACACAGAACAAAAACACCTAACTGAAACCAGGACCTGGACCTGCCTCTGAGGAGAAAGCAAAGATTTCCAAGTGCCGGTCTTCCTCTCTTGATCTCATATACTTCTGTTGTTAGTGAAAACTGTAAAACAGTATTTACAAGCTTCTGCACAGCATGAGGCTGCCCGTCTGCAGCACGGCACAAGAGACCTGGTTCTCTATACAACAGTGCAACCTAGTGGCTCTCAATAAAGGCGCTGCCCTTCAGCCACAAAGCTGTTTGGCATATCTTTCTGATATTTTAGTATTTGAAAAACAGTCTTGTTTTACACATTTGCCTATGTCGTTAGCACAGACGCAGGACAGAGGTCTCTTCAATAGCATCGCAGAATCTCAAAAATGTTGGCATACCACAGTGAACTTTGGGAGGGTGAATGGTGGGTTGGCATTGGGTTGCGCCTTGCTATTGCTCAAGTTGTGTAATTTATGCAACTGGTTTTGATGAAACTAATGTGATTATTCACGCGTGTAAGGATTTCTCTCTTGCTTAAGGGTTACTGGACCAGTCCCCAAGTCAGAAATTCTTCGGCAAGCTGTCATCAGTGCCAAAGCAGGGCTACTGACAGGCTTGAAGTCATCTGCTCTAAGCCAGATGGGTATTTATTGCAAACTGGTGTTAAGTTTGCCCACGTTGTTTGGAGGATTTCAGATTCGAAGGATAGGGAATACTGCAAGGAATGCAGTAATGGCAAATATCACAGTGTGGTAAATTACATTAAAAAGAAAACGTTGTCTAAATAAAGGCTTGATCCAAAGCCCATTTAAAAGTCATTGCAGGAAGGGTGCTTTACACGTTCTGATCTGCCCATTAGAGAAAGGCAGGGGGGAAAAAAAGCCTCATTTAGTGCTGACACAATGTTTTCAACTCAGCCCATTTGTAATAAGATGCTCTTTAGCCAAATCATTTAAGTCATTTGGAAATCATTTAGAATTCTCTTTCAGAGCAATTAGTAAAAAGCTAAAAGCCTCAAATGGTTCTTTGTGGTAGTTCCATAATTATTGTTTTAAACCAGAAAATATCACCTTAAAACAGAAGAAGAAAACCATCCATTGGTACTGAAAGTATCTGTGAGCATTCTGGAGATCTGAGGGATAGAGAAAAGGTGACCTTTTCCAGATCTATGCATTCCATATAACAGTCTTTTCCTGTCTCACGAAGAACACACTGGGGAGGAAATCATTCACTATACTTGTTTATATGAGATGTTATAGTAAGAATTAAATGTAATTTAGTGGGACAATAAAATCTTCTCAAGTACTGATATTCGACACAGTATTGTTGTGTTTGGGGTGGATTTGGGGATGATTAAATGAGTAAATCACACAGATCTGAAACATTTTTTTCACCTCTTCAGATGGCATCTTGATCGTGCATGCACTGTGAACACCAAAAGCCTATAGGTCAGACCTGAAATTATAGCTAAAACTCAGGTCCTGAGGTACATGGACTGTTTATATCGATGAAAATTTATGATGTCTATACCTTAAATCCCCGGCCTCTCTTTTACATTGACTTCTTTACTATTTGCTGCTTTATTTTATGGTGATCCCTTGCCCTCTATAAATATATCACAGTTATTTAACCCTAGATCCCAACCATAGTTTTCAGTATTTCAGGAGGGATCTATTTCTTACATAGTCTGCTACTGGGGTTTTATAATCCTATATATTAACAGCTATTATTTCACTGAAGTTAAAAATTTTCAACTATTTTCATCTTGTCATTCAACTTGATGCTATTTGGTATTACAGCCAAGAACAGAAAACTGTGTGCTGTTTTTCTAAGATTATATTGAGGTACAAATCTTCTTTAATCTCCTGCAGTGATTGAGTTATTTTCTATTAAATATTTATCAGTGGAAAAATGAATAAATTTAACTGTAATAAATTATAGTTTGGCAGACTTAATTGCCTATTGTTATTTAAAAAAAATCCGCCTTATAAAAATCTGACCTAATCCTAGAAACATGCCATGGAGTAATTAAAGTTTTCTGTGGGGATAGACTGCAATAATTATCTTGTTTTGACTGAGCTTCTTATTATTTTAGCCTGAAAAATAAAACAGAAAAACAGGAAAGGCATATAGATTTGCAAAACCTATTGTCTGATGTTAAAATTGTTAAGAAAATATGAGTCAGTATTATGCAAATTCTGACCTAATCCCAGCAACATATTGGTAGGTAATTGTATTTTTCTTTAAAAGGGGACAGACCCTACAATAATTATGCCTTGTTAGTGTCCACATTGCTATATTTTTGATTTATGTATTTTTGTGGGAGCTGACAGATAAGCAAGAAAAATTGACATATTATAAACTAATAAAAATAAATAATATCTGAATCTCCCTAGCAGCAATGCACATTGGGAAGCTAAATCAATGCATTAATCACACAAATTTTGACTAAAGTATAGTTTGTGCTAAATGAAAAAGTGACCTATACCAAACAGAACTAAATACTGTAATCTTAGCACTACTCCTGTTTGCACCTGCCTTAATTCCTGAGGTCAAACAATGTAAGAATTTGACCTATAGTATTTTTCTGATTATCCTGTGCAATATTGCAGGACAAATTTGTGCCCTGCTCATCTTTCTTATGATTTTAATAACCTTCCACCTGTTAGATCTGCCTCGTTCCCCAAGGTAAGGAAGAATTGCCTTTGAAAGAAAAATTTGGTTAGTCTCTCTCTCTCTCTCTGTTTTAGCATAGCATTTATTTTAGGGTGCTTGTTTACTAAAATGCTCTTGCTTTTCCGTCGGAAAGCATTGCCTGTTAAGTGCCAGAATGAAAAAAAACCCCAAACATAATTTTGGTATCCAGTAACCACTAAGTCTGGGAGCTCTGCTCTAGTGCACCAGCATTGTGGACAAATTGACAATGTAAATATTACAGAAATGAGCATAGGGTCAGCCAGAATCTAACAACTGGTATTGTTTAACAGAATGGATAGGAAATTAACTAACTGTTCACAGTATCCTCCCTTGCTTCAGGTTTTTGCCCATATCATCTAATCATACTGACATGACTGGGCCAAATCCACATGTTAAAAATGTCATCAAAGTTAGCAGCCTGGGTCTGAATTTTTCTCAGTGATTGCAATTTGAATATATTGAAAGAAGATATCAAACTCTCAGAAACAAAGGACATACAGATTTCATTGTCTTCTCTTACACTGTCTGCAAATGCCACTGCATGTCATCCTGTTTTGGCATTTCCAGAGTAATCCCTCTCTTTAAGGGCTTTAAGGCAAGGATTGCACAAGCTTGGTGGAGAAAAAGGAAACAAGGTCTGAAAAACAGCTCAGCTCTAAGACAATTCCCTCTGCAGCTACCCAACCCCCAGGTAAAGCCCCATTCCTCACGCGCACCCAGGCTGCACCTCTGCTCCAGCTGCTGGGTCTGGAAGCAGCGTACAGCCTTGCTCTTTGTAGCCAGCTGAGCTGTGCGTGTTTTCCATGTGCCCGCAGTCTCAGGAGGTGACAACTTCCGAGAACACCAACCTGAGCTTCTATCAGCATGTAGTGCATGTGGTCATGGTATATCACAGAATCAGAGAATAGCTCAGGTTGGGAAAAACCCCCAAGATCTTTGAGTTCAACAATTAACCCTGTGCCATTGTGTTCACCACTAAACCATATCCCCAAGTGCCACATCCACACATTTTTTGAACCTGTCTTGATAAGCCCCTTGAGGGCTGCTTTGTGCTTGCTGCTGCCATGCAAATGCATTTTATTTAATGTGTCATTTCAATGAAAGAACTGAGGGAGATCAGAAGACAGTGCCAAGTGATGAGCTCAAAATAATAGATAAAAACCCCACAAAATAAAAAAAAATAAATGCAAAGGAAGTAGGTTTTCACACAAAAGAATGTAGTACCATTCATGAGTTAGTTTAAGAGGTGAAAGCCATCCAGTTGGCCCTAGGTATGCTGGCAAGCAAAGAGAACTCAAAGTTTACATTAATTCAAATGGTGAACAAAGTCACAGAAAAAGCTATCAAATGCTGTTAGAAAAAAAAAAAAAGACTGTAAATGTAGATATAAGAACATACAACCATTTGCACTCATATATTATGTGCACTTAAATACACATTTGGCAAAAGCAAATCATCTCAAAGAGCTGTTTCAAATCCTTTCTTGACTTTGCTGTTTCCCACTGGCAACCCTGTCTCATCAACATATTTGGTATGTGAATTGCAGACCTAAGTACTTATCTGTCGCAGCAAAATGCAGGCATGAAGCTCGGAATTAAGGACTTCATGTCTCTTTTGGAGATGTCCCTGCGATCATGGGATAATGATCCTTTCCACCACATTACTAAAGGAATGTCCTGCTTCAGGGTCTTTCATGACTCACACTGCAGTGTAAATCAGGGAATGTTAGGTCATGTAAGACAAGAACTGTTCCTAAAATGCCCCATACGAAAGTGATTTTCTGCAAAGAACAGCTACAATAATATAATTGATCTCATTAACTGAATCTACTCAGGAATCTCATAAAATAGACTAATGACAGTCACCCAGTACCTCCATCCTAATAATACATTGTGTACCTATAGAATCAAAATTTTCTTCTATTTTTCTATCATTTCAACATGTGACACCACCAGTGCCAAGACTGATTTCTTCCAAGACAAGGGAGAAAAAGGAGTCCACGTCAGCTAATCCTGGGTCTCAGGGGGGAAGCCTGGAAGAGCCCATAGGCTTCCCCGATGTTGAACTGTGAACTTGCTGGTCTGATGGAAAGGATGGAAGCAAAGTTCTATACCCTGAGTAGAGCAGCAGTAGGAGCTGTCCTCTCCAAAATGGACGTGGACTTGGAGTCTGAAGCCGGTAGCAGAGGGGAGGAAGAGCAAAAACTGCTGATGGAGAGTGTCCTGGCAGAGGTCTCAGCACCTGTGAGAGGAGATAAATATCAGCCAACTGTAACAGTTTAAACAACTGGTTCTACCAAGTAGAATGAAGCTTGTCCCACACAGCCCTCAGATTAAGATTAACACAGATTTAGAACAATAAATTCTCACATTAATTTTATATGATTTTAAATTTAGTAAACCAACACCAAATAAATTATGCAATTAACTGCTAATCAATTAACTCTGACACTGTTCTCTGTCCCAAATACATACAAGGTCGCAGCCGTTCTGCCTGGGTGATGGGGCTTCCATGCTGCCATTTGGGAGTTCGTGGTGAGGAAAAATGTGTACATTGCGGCAGAACAGTGAGACCCACATTTCTGACTCTAGACACCTACAAACTCCATGTTACTTATCTAAATATGTAAACGTGCTTCCTCCAAGCCATGGGCCATTAGAACCCCGTGCTTCTGGAAAGCAAAGCATTGTGAGACAATTATAGTAATACCTGTATTAACAAATAAAAGTGAGGCATTTTGACATAACAATATCCTACATAATCTGAGAAAATTTGGTCATGGAGCTGTTTATAGCAAGGCATTAAGTTTAGCTATAACAGCAGCTGACTTGTTCTCTGGAAACTCTACTCCCTGAAAGGCAGCATTACAATTAAAGAGTGAAGAGTATTTCAGCTGACATAGCATTCCTGATATAGGCACAGTCAATCAAGGGAAAGGCCAAAGCAACAGTCAGATAAAAGACTAATAAAGCTACGAATGACAATAAAAGTCCACTGAAAGCTTTATTAGACTGGTGAAAACCTAGCTCAGAACATAAAACAGCCCTTACAGAGAGTAACCCCCAAACCTTTTACCACAGCTTGCAATAGCTGTCACACTGTGTGGGTGACGGCCCTGAAAAGCATAACAGGCACCAAAAAAATCAAGGCCCAATCAGGACTGCAAATAGACTAGTATGCTGAGTAAGTTGCTTTATTGTAATATTCTGTGATAGAGGTTGGACTACCCCTGAACTTCCTGGGAACAGCAATTCCTTAGCTACCTTTTCTAATCTGTAGATCTCAAATTACTTTGAAAGAAATGAAATGTCACATTTGTCATTTTCCAGGAAAAGAAGCTGAGGCATAGAGGGATGTTGTAACACTTCATTTTAAATTTCTCTTATGTAACGTAACCCTCAAATTATGGGAAGGTGTTATGTGACCTAAGCAAATTCATGTGCATATACCTTTTTAATGTATTTCTGGATATCCCACAAGTTTAAGCTTCAAATTCTTATGGTCAGGACATTCACATGTCAGTAGCTTTGTGTCAGCAAAACAGGTAGGGTGCTTTTTTGTTAATAATAGGTGCATTTTTTAAAAGAAAACATTATATGAAATCTAAATGTCATATATTTCCTTATAGTTATAATGGTCCTGTGTCTCAAAAACATCTTCTGACAAACTGGCATACAGAAGAGTGTCATTCTAACACTTAGATATGTAGTTTTAGTAAATATTAAAGTTTCTGCAAGATTAATACTGTAGTAAGTTGAATTTGTTTTGTGTTATTAGAAGCAGTCCCAGTAGAATGAACACTGCCATGCTGAACAATATTTGGATGCAAGAGAAAAAGTGCACGTGTGAAAGCTAAACCATGTCACAGCAAAACATAAAATCTTCCTGCACCAAAAAGGTGAATGGAATGATGGTGGTGTAACCAAATAATTCAGGGACTCTAGTAAAGGGATAAAAGAGACTGGCATTCATGCTGAGAGATCAAAGTAACTGGGGATCCTGTGTTTTGCACGGTATACACGGTTAATGCATATAGGCTTAGTACGATGAGGCATTTCAGCATTCTTTGAACACTCCTACCTAATCAGAGCTGGTGAAAGGTTGCCTTCTTCACAAGAATAATTCACACCAAGACCAGCTCCTAAAAGCCGTCAAACGTTGAGATTTCACCATATTTCTTTCCTACCCTATAATACATCCTCCAACAGTACCATAACAGGGTTTGTACCCTGACACAGCCCCATTGTATACCCTCAGTTTCATCTGATCCTGATCTTGGATGCCAATACAACCTCACGTTACTGCAGATGTTCTGAATTAAAGTCATAGTTTTTTCTCCAAGTGAGGAAAATATCACAATAGACACAGCAAAATGTCAGTCAAAATAGGTAGTACAAATATGGTCAATTTATTCTAGTGGGAGCTAATTGTGAGAAGTACAGCCACAACTGAGTCTGCATCACTTGATTTTGGGGTTAGAGATTGTTCTTGGGTTCAATACTTGGCCTTCCTTACTTTGCAGTCTGTAAGCACCCAGGGAACCCAGGAAATATAATGTATATAGTTTGTCAGGCTGTCCGTGGATTTATGCTTCCCAAGGAAAACTGGCAATTGGTAGTCATCCTTCAACCACTTTGGTTTGGGGTTTTTTCAGTCCTATTATATTTCTATAGCAGATTCAGTGCTTTCAAGGAAGCTCCTAAGAAGGATCTTACCTGCTATTAGACAAAATCTATACGTTAAGTTGTTGGCCCTTGCTCTAAATAATCCCACTAAGGTGTCAGTTAGAGGGACATATCTACAATTATTATTGCACAATTATGCTAAAGAACTGAGATCATAAGGCCCACTGTGCAAAAATGTGGGAGACAGAGCCCTTTCCCAAATAGTTTGCAATCTAAATACAGACAGGCCTCAAAAAGTAACCAAAGCACATAAAAATGAATAGACTTGCAGAGGGTATGCAGCAAAGAGGCTGAGCTAAGATTAACATCCAAGGCTCTTGACACTCAT
>WEIT01033860.1:1894-57822 GCA_013389985.1 Dryoscopus gambensis | reverse complement strand
GATGTCCAGGGCAGGATAAAAGAACAGGGTAAGCATGGTGTGGAACTTTCTCAGTGTATATATATTTTTGACTGCAGAAAATTGAGGTTCAATAGAAAGATTTTTATTATTAACTATTTTGATTAAAATATTAAAAACAACATTTTACATGCATTGTTCCCACCTTTGCTTGTCTAGACTCTCTTCAATGTTATATATAGAAAAAAATCTGAAGTGTAACATATTCTGGTAGAAGGTTTCATTATTTATTATATATTTTTGTTTAAAAACTTTGGCTTTTTTTTTAGTATTCACTCTGGGGTTTTGTTCCTGTTATTTGCTTTCTACTTAAACAGCTACTTAACTTTAAGCACACATATAATCCTTTCATGAGAATGTAAATTAATTATATGCTTGAATATAAATCTGAATTACGGTTTAAGTGTATAAAAATATTTTCACTCTGTGGATTAACAAAAAGTTACAATAGTTACAGGCAAGTAGAAATTCCTGAGAATGGAAAAGTGCTGCCTAGTTCTAATCTTGCTCGAATTGTTCTGTGAGAGATTAGATCACACTCCTGCTTTGCAGCTTATCTTTTTGTATTGCTGAGCAGTACAATTATTAATTGTGCAATCATTAAGAATCAATTTCTTTCAGAAATTTAAGTGTAAAGACATTAAACTGAAATGTAGAATCAATAGGGAAGATGTGCTGATTTTCAGAAGTTTCACTTGTCAAACTGAGTGTAACATAATTTCTCATCACACAGAATTGAACAGGACCGGGTTACTCACTGTCTCACAGGAGTAGTGCCCCTGCTTCTCTCATGTAGCATTCTGGGTGAACTGAAAAACGGAGAACAAAAAGCTGCTTGTAACCCAGGATTCCTCTGGTAGACTTGCTCCTGAGAGCAACTCAGATCTAAGGCAGGGATCAGAAAGAGACACCATCATCAGTATCTGAACCCCATTAACTTCACATCACTTGACTCCAGGAGCAGCCTCACAAGCTGAAGGCAAAGGCTGTCTGAGTCATTCCCACTGTCTTCAGATCACAGGAACATGCACACACGGTACAGTGGACTGCAAAGGTGCACCAGTGGCTTTGTGGATACTCATCCTTTTCTCCAAAAACAAACCCTATGTTTCAACTGCCTTTTCAAGTTCTTTTCCTGAAAACCCTGATAGGGATTGATACTTCAATATTTACAAAAACTAATATTTAGATTAGTTTGCATTTCAATTCCTTACTTGAAACTCAACTAGTCAACTGCTGTCATTGGCCATTGAAACAAAGCACACAATAATACTCAGAAAAAAATGGCAAGATCCCAGTCAGTGCATATAATTTTTTGTTTATAATATTTTGTAACCTTGAACTTTAGCCATAGAAATATTTTGCACCAGAGCTTGCTACTCACTGCCAAGTTCTTTTTTTTGTCCCCTGCTGTTGCAGTAATGCATTGCTAAAAACATGCATTTCTGAAGGAGTTTTATTTTTGTCCCCCTACAATTCACTTGTATGGGTAAACATCTGAGTATCAGTTAATAGCTAGTTTTTCATTTTCACGTTTTTAAAAGATGTTTGGGATTTAATTGCTTTTCTTTTTTATTTTTTTTTCTGAAAGAAGAAAAAGAGGAAAAATCATGGTGGAGAGCAGGGGAGAATTAAATAAGAAGTTGGTGTAGTAATAATGATCTGAGCAGGCACCAGAGACCATTGATGTTTGTTGCACAAACTGCAACAAACTGAGGTGGAGCTTGGAAAAAGAATCTTAAACAGAAGCTTAACACGATGCAAACCACAGAGACAAAGAAGTGTTTAAGAGGGTAGAGAATAGGTAGATTAAGTGAGAAAAGTGGAAGCAACAGCTACTGTGATCTGATGACAATATGAAGGACTAATAATGAGCCACTGTGATTCTGCATCGTGCAAAATATACTGTTCAAAACAAATCTTCAGCTAAACAGGCAAGTTAGTTGCACCTTTTAATCAACTTGCTGAGCATTTGATGAATTCAAGTGCCATATTTTAAAAAGTTATTGAAGAAAAGATGAGAGAGATTTATTTTCTTTTTTTTATTGAGCCACTGTGTGGCACTTCACCCTTTGGGTGCACAACAACATGTTTGGGACTAGTGGAAGACAGTGCTCACTGATGCTGGAGAAATCTACTGTGTGACTCAAGTGGTGGTAATTAAATTAATAGGAAATTCAAACTGGTAGAAAAATATGATTCATCAACTAAAATTCTATTAATTCATTATGCTTTAGTTAAGGAGGAAATCAAGTTTTGCTCTAAGCAGGACTGAGCAAAATTTAGTCTGTTTTAGTAAACATTTATTCATGCAGTTTCCATTCCTTGCACCAGCATTATTACTCTCATAAAAGACTTGAAAATATATAAACTGCTATTTTTCCTCTTCAGCTGTACTCTACTATTTATCCAGTCTCCTTTCTGCAGCCCTGTGCCTGACCATGTATGAAATTTTCATATCGCAAATCAACAATATAATGCCAGATAGAGGTTGAATACACTAGAAAATGCACACCCAAAACCAAAGTCTGCTTCTTTGTCCAACTGATGCTGTAGTGGAGAGTAACATTTCAGATTTAGCTACTGTTCTGACCTCCACACAGCTGCTACTGATGTGCTATGTAAAGCAGGAGCTAGAACATTCATAAAGCCTCTTAACTTTTAACAACTGCTTCTATTCAGCATTGCTTTAAAGATAAAACTTGGTGTTTCGGCTTTGCACCATGTTTTTTTTTTTTTCCTGATTTAACTCCTTTTAGGGGATTTTGTTATTACACTAAGAGCTGAGGCATGGAGGACTCCTACAGAAGCAGCCTTTTGTGGTTCAGTTCTTATTTCTCATGATGAGGGTATGATTGCACTTGTGGGGACCTGGCTGTCCAGAAAGGAAGAGAACACTAGTGGGAACAGGGATCTGTGCCAAAGGCAGTATTGCTCACTCATACTACACTTGTAACTCTGAAAGCCCAAATAACTGTTCATATCTCTCCTTTTGTTGTTAAGCATTGCAGAAAATCACTTGTTTTTCTTGTCCTGAGGCTCCAATTGCTTTCATGGTTATTTCATTGCTCTGTTTCTACCTTGCTGCATGTTTTCTGCAGATGGGTACTTTTCTTGACTATACTGTCAGTGCATAATGGCCCTTGGCACTTCCACTTTAGTGCCATTACATTTAATGGGGAAATGCTTCAAGCAGCTGCAACTTGGCTACTGTATTTTCTTAGGGCCAAATCGTTTCCCGGTGCACAAAAATCGTGAAAAAGGAAAAATGCACTCACAAACTGTGGATTGCCATGTCAATTAAAAGGTACATACATATACAGTCACTCAAGAAAAAAACATTTCTGTGTCCTGAGAATTGTATTTAGCATCTGTAACTACTGCAACCATGAATTATCAAGGACAGTCTATTGGGTTCAGCATTACCTTTTGAACAACATTCCAGGATGCATTCTGACTTACCCCAACCCTGGCTCTGTTTTGTTCTAGAAGGTGCTGGTCTGTTATGATCTCAGTAAGAAAGAAACTCAGACTCTGTAAGGTATAATTTAATATCCAATTTATTAGAGCTTGCACCACAAGGACATACATAGTACGGCTAATCTTACATCTCTAAGGAACTCCAGGTGGTTTTGCTTCTCATGCATCTCCAATCCATGTACAACACACTGGGCAGACCCCATCCATAGAAGATTCTCCCATTTCAGTCACTGGAATTTGTTCTTACAAGATAATGCATTTACAGCACAGTGAAGTACAATATAGGCACAGCATAGGTTTGGTCACACTCATGTCAACTTTCATGCGGATCACTAAGTCCTTGGGGTACTGTGGTCTCTTAGTTAGGATCAGTATGATGACTTTCTTACAGATGCATACATTTATGCTACAACCTACATATAATTTTATATAATATATAAGAGATAATTAGACTATATATATAGAATTGAAGTTGAGCTAGTGTGTGATAGATGGAATGCATGTTGTCATTTTCATGGGCTGAAACCCGTTAACACAGAGAAAACATAAGCAAGTTTGAAAATTGTGGTGAAAACAAAAAGTCCACTCATGTTCTCTCAAGAAGCTAATCCTCTTAGAAAACCGTAAGTATGACAATACCTTGAGTAAGATAATGCACTTAGGGCGTGGTGCTTTATGTAGCTCTAGTTAAATGAGGAGCTGTTGCTTGTTATACAACTCGTCACAGACTCCTGTACACAGTGTCCCCGTGATTCCTGCAGTCACAGGGAGGAACCGCAGGGCTTAAACCTGACCAGACTTCAGGACCAACAGGGTAAATTGTGCTCTTCAGTTCAGGTTAAGAGTTCAGCAAGTCTTAGTGTTCATCACAGAATACACAGGTCATGTAGTCTCACACTTTTAGAGATGGACTCGAGAAATGGCAATGAAATTAGCACTGTAACCACAAGCAGATTACTCAGTCCATTTTGGCAATTCCACTCATAATAAAAAAAAATCTGAAGACAGTTGCACATTTTCCATCATAACATCTCTACCAATAAAGTTGTTCATATGTGATTAAAATAGTGGCCCACAAATGATGCCGTAATTTTTAACATTTAATAAATTTCAGTAATATCTAATTATGTAGACAGATCCCAATTCTTCATTTTATAAAAAGTCTTTCTTTGGGATATGTAACAACTTGCGGTGGGTTACCTTGGCCAGCCACCAGATGCCCAGTAGTCTTTCCAGCAGTCCTCCGCCATCCACGTGGAGCAGAGAACACAAAAAAGCTCATGGGTCGGGACAAATACAGAGAGATTATGTACATTAGAAAAACAGTCTTGACCTGGGGGAAATAATTTAATTTATTGCTAACAAATAACTGAGTAGAATAGTGAGAAATAAGAACAAAACAAAATAAAAACCCCAACCTTTCCCCTACCCTTCTCTTCCTCCTAGGGTGAATTCAGTCCTACCTCTTCTATGTCCTCCTCCCCAAGCAGCACAGGGGGACAGGAAATGGGGATTACACTCCATTAATAACACTTTGCTTCTGCCACTCCCTTCTCTTCACACTGCTCCCCTTCTCCCACAAGAGGTCCCACCCATATCCCACAGGATATGGTTCTTCACAAACTACTCCAATGTAGATCATCTACACAGACATTTCACATTATGGGTCCTTTCCACAGGGTTCAGCCCTTTAGGTACAGGGGTAACAGGTCCTGCCAGAAATCTTGTCCAGCTCCTCTCCATAGGCTTCAGGTCCTGTCAGGACCCTGCTCCAGTGCTGGCTTTCCATGGGCTCCAGATTCCTTCAGGGCACATCCGCTGCCTGAAGGTGGATATCTGCTCAACCCTCTGCAGGGGACAACTAGCATTCCCTTAGTCTTCTCCACAGACTTCAGGAAAATCTTTACTCCTCTGCCTGCATCAGCCCCATCCTCTACTTATTCACCAGTCCTTGTGCTGGAGGGCTGTTTTGCTCATATTCTCATTCCTCTCTCCCAGCTGCTCTTTTTCACTCTTTCTTACATAGGATATTGCAGAGGTACTACCACTATCACTGTTTTACTCAGCTTTGGCCAGTGGTGGGTCCATCTTGAAGCTGGCTGAAACTGGCTCTGTATGACTTCTCACAGAAGCCACCCCTGCAGCCCTCCTGCTAGCAAAAGCTTGCCCCATAAACACGGTACACAGTTATTTAAAACATTTCTAATGAAAACACATAGGGCGCTCCAAGATTATGTCTATCCATCCATCCATCATCTATCTATCTATCCATCCATCCATCCATCCATCTACCTATGTTCCTTACTGTCTTTTGTAGTTGCAAATGTTTATTTAAAACACATTCCCACATAAAAAGAATTTCATGTAAATCTCAGAAAAAACAAAATTCAAATATAAAATACAGAACGACCAGATGTTTGAAATATCAAGGCAAAGAAAATAAACAGCATAGTTTATTTGCATGTGTGAAGACTTTGGTCATAACAGCAAAAAATTATTCTGAGCTCTCAGTTGTCTAAGTTAAAACAAGGATTGCAAATTGCTGAACTATACAAAATGACTGAAAATTCTGGCCTTTAATCCTACTTTCATTCATATCCTTTATATTCTGCATAATTAGCACGGTACTCTGATGATGAATTCAGGGTAGGGACTCAGTCTGTCACCGATTTATGTGAAGTTACATTACTTGAAATATTATGAGCTTTTTTACCAAATCTAAAATAGATCTTCTACAAAACTGAAGATAAATATATAATAGAAGTAGTATCAGTATTAACACCTTGGCCCCAAAATCAGGAATGAAAATAGGAGGGAACTGTGAGAAAAATCTCTATAATCCATGTGCAGAAATAAGGAAACAGGGAAGAGTAAGGGAAGCAACAAACCTGGGGAACTATTTATTACCTGCATATCCATCAGACTACATCCTTGATGCTAAAATGGAGTTTGTTTCCCTTCCTGTACTTTGCGAGAGCTTCTTATGTAATTGCTAGATGTGTGCTGATCTTTGCAAGGGATGGAAGCCAATAGCTTGGGACTGAAAAGAAATTAATAATGGTGTCCTGCTTTCCTCCTGATAGAGCTGTATTTTCATTGCTCTGCATTTCCCCTCCAGTATTTCTGACATGAGGAGGAAGGATCTGGGTTAACATTATCTGTCAAACAGAGCATGCAAGGACATGATTTTATGAGGACTCTAGGACGCATGGTTAAAGTTCAGAAATAATAAGTAGTGAAATGATTGCCTCTATTAAAAAAAAAGGAAAAGGCATCTTCTTGGTCATGCTAAGTAACTCTGTGTTTGCATAAGTCTGATGTGATAGCCCTTGCATGCTAAAATTTGAGGAGTGTACAAGACAACAATATGAAGCATCAAAATTTTATTGAAGAGAGAAGTTTTCTGACTTTTTGATACGAAATGGCCTGTTACAGACCTGTTCTATTCTAATGGCATTGGAGCAGGCTATTCTATAAGGACTGTTGAACAGATACCTATTTTGGATATTAAGTCATTAAACCCTGTGTCTGAACATGATTTTCCCTTTTTCCTTAAATGCACTTACAGAAAATTAACATTATTGAATTACAGTGCCTTGAATAATATTACTTTGAACTCAAATACACAATTCTCTAATTTAAAATAAAAAATCAGAAAGGTCTACAATAATTGTGGAATTGTTATTTATTTTTATTTCTCTGGAATTTCCAGCAAAGTAAATGAGCCATAAGGTGCTCTGAAGTTCCTTTCTAGATTGAAAACCAGATAGAGTATTGCACAGCTATTGCAAATTATATCTTGTATATAAGCAGTAACTCAACCAGTTATTAGTTCTGGTGGTAAGGAAAATCTGCTAAATTCTATTTGGGATGCCCAAAAGGTAAAAAAGGAGGTACATTTCGGATTGCCTTATTAGATATTATCTAATGCACATTTCCATATGTCCTAGGCTACAATGTAATCTGTAATCAAAAGTATGTATTCTATTATCATCTTCACAAGCTGTTAAAGCAGGTAGGGTAGTGCTGGTTATCTCCTACCATGACTCACTCCTGATAACTCCCTCAGGGAGCTATCTCTGTTTAAAGGGCAATCAAAGACCCACCACAGGACTCATAGAATTACATCAGCCCATTGTGAGATGCTCCGCCCAGGGGGAGGAGCCAAGCATTCCCACATGAATATAATCATGGGTTTTGAAGAGCACAAGCTGTTCTACCTACTGGTTTCCCAGAGGACAAGAGCTACTACTGGAGCTTCTGGTGAAGACCAGACTCTTCTACAGGATCACCGCTTCAACAGGACCACTTCATCTGGACTGCTACCACCACCCTAACAGGTTGTATCCTGACTCTGTCAGCGTTCTTGTACTATTGCATTTATTTTAATTTTCCTGTTAAATTATAATTCTGACTTGTGATCTCACACTGGTTTGTTTTCAAACTAGTACACCACATGAGATAACACAGATATTTATAGCGAAGCAGATGTAAACCTGGAACAGTTTAATTTAAGAAAAGCTAGTATGATATTCTGCAACCATACCACCCTGCATGCAATTTAAAATTGGTACTTTCAATACACAAAGCCATAAAAAGACACACATGTGCTTTTCACCTTCTCACCCATTAAGCTCATTCATCTGTCACTGGCTTCCCCTCACTCAAAAAGTCTTTCTTGTTGGCAGAAATCAGGTGACAGGCAGCAAAGCTATAGTGTTCTTCCCACTTGACATCTCCTTAGAGAGATCCCCTGGTGAACTCCTTCTCCCACTGTTGCTCCATCCCTGTCAACACAGCTTTAGAAGTATAAACTCCATATTTTAAACAACATCTAAATAGGTAGCTATTTTGTGAGTGTAGTATGTCAAACTATCACAGCAGGCTTTTTTTTTTTTTTAAGAACAGGTTATCTGATTTTAAAACAATGTCATTCTATTTACTTAAAAACATTTTCCACAATTAAGGTCCATTTCTTCTAAGACAGACTTGCCCAAAGGCATTGCTACAGACAGGATTTTCTCACTTGTTAACAAAATTTGTATTTGTACCCTATCTCATTTCAGCAGGGTATATTAGAAAAACACTGAGCTGATTAAAGTAAATAAGAAAGTGTGGAAAGCAAGTTCTTTGTATCTATAGTTTTGTTCCCATATATATAGTTTTGTTCTGTAACTTCTTAATGGAAATAAAATATACAAAAACCTAGAAATGAACCAAAAACTATACAAAATCTCTCATACAAATTGATCAAAACAAGGCCACAGAAGAAGTACTCTTCCATCTTAGGATTTGTTATCTACATTCCTAAAACTAGCAGAAAGACTGAGTTAGAGTACAGTAAATTAGACTAGATTAGAAAGCAGAGGGAGGAGATAAGGAGGAAAACTTACGGAAAATGGTCCCAGGGCTCTCTTTTGCAAAGTCATTGTCACATTAAGTGAATAGCATTTCAGTAACAAAACTGCCACAAACTTGTATAAGACCAAAATTTTCAATCTGTTGACATAAATATATACACACTGAAATACACAGATATAAAAAGGGAAAAGTTTGGGAAGCAAAGATTCCCCTAGCTCTCTAATCATATTTTTGTCAAAGTTATGGAGATAACACTGCAGATTTGTGGATTTTAAATTACGTTGCACTTGTCCATACCTAAACATTTGCACTGCTGTCTAGAGAAGGTCCTCTGATAATGCCAAAGGCATTTGGGTGGCAATCGCACCAGAAGTTACAGACACAGCTTCTTAATGCTTTAGCTTTGTGTTGGGACATATTCAACCCCAGATGTTTCATTTTGACCAAATCCAAGATGTTCTTGTGAAGAATCTGACATACTTCCAAGATCATCCTCTCAAAACAAAAGCAAAACAAACAAACAAACCCCATCCCCCACACAAAAGCAAACCAAAAACAACTGTCATGTTTCTGCTACATAACTATGTAAATCTTTGTGTTTGTGTACAAAGTGCAATGCACAACTTCACAGTCCTCCTGAGGATGTGATATGGAATGTGAAATCACACGTAGCTGTCTATAAGGAGGTTATTCTGAGGGGAGTGTTGGTCTCTTCTCCCAAGTAACAAGTGACAGGATGAGCGAAAATGGCCCTAAATTGCACCAAGGGAGGCTTAGATTGGATATTGGGAAAAATTTCTTCACAGAAAGATTTGTAAAGCATTGGAACAGATTTCCCAGGGAAATGAAGGAATCAGTCACCATCACTGGAAGTATTCAAAAAAGGTATGGATATGGCACTTAAGAATGATTTGACAGCAAATATGATGGTGGTGCTAGGTTGACAGTTGACTTTGATAATCTTAAGGGTGTTTTCCAACATTAATGATTCTTTGATTCTATTATATATGTCCACATTTATACTAGTCTTTCTAGTTTCACTTACACTCAGTGTCAAATTATAAACTGCGCAAGAGTGTGAACATTTAGGTTCACTGCAAGATTGACCATCTTAAGGTAGATACTTAAAATTAGCTAGGTAGGAATCTGTATGTTGCATTTTTTTCTCTTTGTTGATGTTAAAGGGACCATAAAATGACCAGTTTTGAAACTACATACTGTGAATCTATTTATACATATATATTCATATAAAAGGCATTTATGCTTGTAATACCGTCCAAACAGTTTCAAGAATCAAAAGAGATTCAAGAAGAGATTTAATTTTACGTAGGTGCTCCCTCCTCACTACATTTCAAACAGCCATGGTCCATTCACCAACTGCAAAGTTGAAGAAAGGGAGGAAGAGCTTAGAACTGCCAGAGAATCCATCTAAAATTATAATCCTCAGAAAACAGACTCTGCTTTCACAGCTGACCTGTTTCACAGGTATCATTCAGACTCCGGTATGTAAAATTCACAGTTTCAACACGTTACCAAGAATTTCTTCAGTGCATCATTAGCTATCAGTAACTATTCAGATAGTAGAACTGAAGGTATTTATCAGCTCACAGTTTACACCATTTCTGAGATCTAGGGGTATGTTAAAGGATTTGTACATCTGAATCACCTTGCATGATGCATGATCTTCCACAAATGGCATAAATACAAGTTGTTCTCCAGATATATTAGCTACTCTGTACAGACGCAGGGAGCTGGGCCCAGTTTGCCCCTAAAATCAGATGAAATGTGTCTTTAATCTATATGTGCTACCCTATTTTTCAATTGTTACACTTGCCTAATCCAGTGAGATGCAAGGACCTAGTCTGTTGCTACCAGAGGGTTGGAATATGGGTCTGTTATCTATGTTAGGTAAAGTATCTCCTCTTTAAGATACTGTTGACACTCTCGACAAAAATACATAGTAGTATATTTAAAAAAAAAAATTACTTTCATTCAGCTCTTAAAAGCTTTTCCTCCTTTTTCATAAGTAAACAATTTTTAAAAGAAAATAAAGTCAGTCCTTACAGGCTATAATAATAACAACAATTATTTATTTCACTTGAGCTGCTTAATTTTATCAGAAAAAAGTATTTCCTAGTGTCGAACTTTGTCAGAAATATTAAAATAATACTTCTGCGAAAAAAGAATTGTGGAAATGTGTAAAAACTTGTGGATACTGTACTTAAAGTGAACATTTGACACTTTTACCATCTGAAAGACTGACAATCTTGTGCAAATTACTTGGCAGCAAGAGTAGAATTAGTGAGATATAAGCATCATATTATGCTTGTTCTGTAGTTGTAGTTGTGGTGCAGGTGAGTACCACAGCAGTGCTGCGCCCCTACACACACCCAGGGCACTGGAGTGGTCAATTCCCTGGGCAGACCAGGAACACCCCAACTGTCCCCAGCTGAGAGACAATGTGTTGACGTGAGACAAGAGACTGACTTTAGCCAAGGTAGCTGATTTAGCTCCTCTCTGCCTGCACAACAAATTATTGGACTAATTCCTACTGGAGCTCTCTAGGTGTGAATTTCAACCGGTTTTAGAAATTCCCTCAGGCATCTCCTGCTGGACTTAGTCCTTTTTTGCATTTTCAAGTGATTTTCATGGCAGAGAGGAACAAACGGTGGGTATGTGAGATGCAGTCAGGTCAGCAGAAGCTGTTCCTACAGATGCAGAAATGGACAGGCAGGACTCTCCTGCCAGGGATCTGCAAGAACAGGGCTGCTCCAAGGTGGGGAATGAGGCAGGGACACAGCCTCCCTGGCCACAGTGCAGTCTCTCAGGGCATGAACAGGGCTGGCAAGGAACAGGGGCTGGTAACACCATCTGCCAACAGTCAAGACAAGCAATTATCATTCAGACTCAGAGCCCATCCAGGGAGTCTTTTCAAAAGCAGAAGGAGATGGGACCAGAGGTCTGTTACAGCTTTTTACTTCAAGTTAAAATCTTGATTTATGGAAGAAGGGAGCCTTCTAAATCCAAATAAAGTGACTATTAAATGTGGGAGTAATCTTTCTGTCTGGTACAGGAGGAGAGAGAACACGATGGGGAAGGTGATTTTCTCAGGATGAGGTTCATTCTTTGCAAGAGGGCTGTGCTGGCCCCTGGAGTTTCCCTAAATACAGGAAGCTCAATTGCACAATTCATGGCCAATTTTGTAATGCAGAGACAGAGATTTTGAAATTTGTCTGAGGTTGCCTGAACAGTTTCTGGTTTTGTTGTGTTTTGTCAGTAACACATTTTAGACTATCTTCTTTATAAAATATCACAACATGAAAATGGAGGTAGTAGCAGAAAGGACTTAAATCCTGTGTCTTGTATTTTGCCCTCTATCTTCCAAAATATATTCTAAGTAAAGCTGTATCTTTTTGTCCTGAGAGAATAAGGGCTGGTAACAAATCTGTCTCACAAAGAAAAGCAAGATAAAAGTTTGCAATGAGAGGGTGAGACTGTTATGGCACTACCGGTCCTTCAGTCCTATTTTCTGGAATGATCAGAAACCTGCTAATTCCCACCCAACCCAAAAAACTATGCTTAGTAAGTTCAAGGCTTCAGCAGAAAAGAACTATGGGCTTCTGATTGGGAAACTATCTTAATAGGATTTGGGGGGAAAAAAAGGCTACATTTAATTTCATAATCACAGTCTGCTTACTATCATTAACCATGTTTTGCTTATATCCCCAAACAAATCATGATTAATAGCAAAAGGCTCCAGGACATAAAATGTAATTTATTAATTATCAGACTTCTGTTAATTAAGAGCTATATTTATATTGTACCATCATTAGTATAACATTGTTTTTAGCATCACTGACATGAAGAAGAGCAAAAGATTTAAGTCTGAGACTCATATCTCATCCATATGACAACTGCATAAATTACTACTTAATGCATCAATATTCTTCCAATACATCTCTATGGAAAATATGCAGATTAATATGAATAATGTCATGTACTGACCAACATCTTATTCTTAATATGGAAACATTTCTAAATACCAGTCATTATGAACATGTGGCCTCATGTTATAGCAGAGGTAAAAACAGAGGCACATTTCCTAATTGCTGTCTTCATCCCACAGGGACTGGATCCCATTCCCGAGTGTGAGAAGCATGCAACTTCCTTCCAAAAAATTTTCCAGTGATACAAATTCATTATAAGAACAATGAGTTACCAGAATTAAAGCATGGATTAAAACCATGTGGTACTACAGAAAAAGAGACTCAAGTATTTTATTTTACTGAAACAATGGAAGTATGGATATTGTACATAATCTCATGTACGCATGTTCACCTTACAGTATCAAAATCTCTGCAGAGCAGTCCAGTAAATGTTTATTTCTGCTATTGGTAACTGTCTTTGACAGGTAATCCCATTTTCCTTGAAATCCATGTTATGAGTGTGGAAGGTGCATTTATAATGTGAGCCTTTGCTGTCAGTGGAACAACATGGATCAAAAGCTCTGTAAAAAGAAATCAGTGAGAGAAGGTTCCTCTGGAAGTGGCATCCAAACTGCAAGCAAATATGTGTGTGTGGTTATCATATTCAAGGGAAAGATTTTATGCTGTTCTTATTTGAATACATGAAAAACTAGATTCAAAAATAGGCTTTTCACCACAGCTTAAGGGGAAATAGTAGAAGGCCTTTAAAATTAATTTTGGGCATAGTTATTTTACTGCCTAAAGCTCTGACCGGTATTTCTTCTGGGAAGATGGGAGCTAACAAACAATGACAGGGGAATAAAAGAGGGTTTTCCCCATGTGCAGCATTTTCAGCTTTCCAGGTTCTTTTGTCCTTATCAGTTTTTGACTGAGATGGACAAAAACATCCAAAAGCCTGAGATTTTCCTGACCTTTTCTTTTCAGTGACACAATTTTACATCAAAACAATTCTTAAATCATGTCACTCGTGCAAGTAAAACTGCAGTAAGATCAAACCGGTTTTCAGCAACATGGCCTACCTACAACTTCCAGGCATACTTCTGCCACTTCTCAGGGACTAACACAAAAGACAGAAAAGCAAGGAAATTACTTGAGGTTTGGGCAACAGCTTTGCTTTGACCACTGATACCCAACAGCTGTTGACTAGAAAGGTAGAGGCACAGCAAGAGAACGCTGGTAGGTAAAGGACACATTTCCTTCAGGCGCCTCTGCTCTGAAGTGGGAAAACAGTTTACCTGCGGTGACTGCAGAAGAACAGGAAGATCATTTGTCTCCTGGGTGGTAGCTTAGCAGTATCACACTGCCAGGCAGAGACGGCACAGCTGCCGCAGCGCCACAGCAGCCCTGGGGCCAGACCAGGTCCAGGCTTCCTGCTGCAGACACTCAGGCTCCATCCACCTCTCATCACTTTTGGTTCTGCCACCAGAGGGCACGAGGAGCCAAACTTTGGCGGCTTCACAGAGAAACAGCTCCCCTTTTCCTACAGAAGGAACAGCGACTAAACTGCGCTTTGTCATCTCTGTAGTTCCTTACCAGGCTGCTGATGGGGAAGGAAGAACCTGAGATTTCCTCTGGGTTGACATGGTCCCCCTCTGGTCAGGGCAGGGCTGTGAGGAAGTGGAGACCAGCTGTCCTATGGTGTCAGTGGGACAGAAGCTGATGACCCCGGGGGCTGACGTGGGGTCCTCGGCCATGGGCGGAGTTGGAAGAGTCACAGGGCGGCTGGCTGGGAGCAGTCAGAGCTGGTGGTACCTCCTGGTCCCTGAGATTTTCCTCTGTTTCAATATACAGGTCACGTTTCCTACAGAAATTGAAAGCCAGGGAAAAAAAAGGGGCAGGAACATGTGCTCTTGGCCAAACCCCATTTTATAAAGATGGCCTAACTATCAAAGGAAAGACAGCAACATTTGAAAGCAAGAAAGAAAAAAGGCTGAAAATATCAAACATAACATCACCTCTTCTGGTCCCTGATTAATAAAGCCTCTTCAACAGCTGTTTCTTCACCTTCTGTTTGAAGTTTTTACATGCATGTTTTAGTAGTGTGTTACTAGATGTGTCTGCCAGAATATCTGTTAAAAGACATTTCCTATGTTCCTGGGGAGGTGGAAAGCTTTGTTGATACAATTCCAATTTTTCAAGCATCTAAGAAGTTGAACAGTTGATATCAGCAGAAGCCAAGTGGCACCATGGCTTGCAAACCAGGATGCTTACAGTTTGCACAATTCACTGAAAAAGAACTTTGAGAATAATAAAGTGATTGTGATCTGCATGCTCAAAGGCAGGTGCATTTGGTGCATAAACATTGTTTTTCCAAACTGAATGACAGCATTTCACACGTCATTATTCTGATAGACATTAAATCCATGTATTCCTGGACTGTACTTTTAAAAGGCAAGATGGGTTCAGAAAAAGCCATAGCTTTTAAAAACAGCTTTAGTAGCAACGTGTACCTGAGAAAGTAAAGACTGAAAAATAATTTGTAAACCAGAACTAAAAGAAAATATTAAAGCAGAATAATATTCACCCTGTTTTTCTACTAATAATACAGTAAAAAAACTTCTATCTCCAGTCTTTTAATAAGACAGTAAAGCCTAAGATGTGGATATATTTTATATGTAACACCTTTTGTTACTTGGATACATTTCCAACCACAGCCTCCACAGCATGGTCAGATACAGACCTGTGGAAGTGGAGCCTTCAATGCCTTGTGAGGCATTGGTTTAAAATTAAAGAAATTATACATCTTTGAAAGACAGAGCACAAGAAGATAACTAGAGCAAAAGTGAGATTTGGTATCAATCAGTTCAATAAAAAAATTGCAAAAAACAGTTTATGAAAGAAATATTTATGGAATGTGAAACCAGGTGAAAGGTGAAAGGGCATCAGATACAAATGTATCACATAACAGATTACAGTCAAATACAGGAAGGGAATTTTTTACCCCTAGGAACTAGAAAGTGAGCCCTGAGAAGGATACTTCACAAAAAAATTTTAAGAAAATGCAGTGAAAGGGAAAGAACAAACGAATATTTGGTGTAGTGGTGTTACTGGACTGTGCTAAATACAGAATATTTCTTGGCTGTCTCAAGAAGGAATATGCTTGTGTTGCCCTGGCTTATCTAGGCACACCTATGCATTCTTCCTGCACATTGTCCAATACTTCCTGAACAATGTGATCAGCTTACTCATGTTTCTTCTCATGGTCTATGTCTTCTGGTTAGTTGTCCCAGCAGAATGAAACTTCATCTCACTTTTCCTGGTAATTCTGTTCCACATATCAAAATTTGCTGAAGGGCTCTGCTGTACAGCTTAGCTCTTTTACATCTTGTTAGCCTGGTTTTTGGGAACTGTCCCTTATTTCTACATCCAAATAGTGAAAAATGTCATCCCTAATGTCTTCACCAGGTATGGGTGGTATCCTTACTCCCTTCTACTGATTTGCAGATACCAGGTAATTTTTTTTTTCCTATGTTCTATCACAACTTAACAGAAAAACCTGGAAATGGGCAAGCTCAAAACTTAGAGGATAACAAACTCTCCAGCTTGTTTCACTAACAAATTTTTTCTTTTGAAAAACATCCTTTTAGTCTCCAGGTTTTTAGTGAATTTGTGACAGCTTTTCAGCCCATGTATCTGGCAAGACATTAAGAGGACATTCTCTTTCAAGGTATTCAGGGAAATTCAGAAATGTCTTTTATCAGGTCATCAAAAACAGATCAAAGCATAGCTTTCCCCTGTCTGTGAGGAAGAGATCAACAGCTCCAGGAAGGGCAAAATCTGTTCAGACACTGGGACATTATACTCCTGTTTCTGCCTTGATATCAGTGCAAGTATTTCAGAGCAAACCATCTGTTTTTATTTCCGAGTGCTGGTTTTCCAAATATGAATATGGCAAATTGCTTTTGCACTTAAAAATGTCCCGTTCTCAACCTAAAACCTCTGGTCATAAATGTTTAAAACAACAGACAGTTACCCAGATGGTGACAAACTAACATCTTCAGACACTTCTAAGAAGAGTGTGTCTTCCCATGACACATTTGTCTGGAGGTAAGTTTTGGAACATCTCTCAGGGGGTATAAAGAACACTACATATTTTGTGTTGAGTTTGATGCTTCATCTCTTTCTACCATGACAAAATAATTTTTGATTCTAAAAGGGACACTAAGATGCCTGTGATACGTACACTTAGAAAAATCTTTCTCAGTTTTGACACTTCACAAGCAGAATTAAGTAATCATTCATTACAATTATATTTAGCTTATTTGGGGAAATAAAGGATTTACTGTTACCACTTTAGTTAAGTTCCCCACAAATTTCACAAAAAGACGTCTACAGAAAACTTTCTAATCTATTAATTGTGAGAAACGATAACAGATACAATATTTTTAGGTGTTAAAGAAAGTAACTGCTCACCATTCTCCAGGGAAAATTAAAAAAAACCCCTTTTCCCCATGATAGCTAGGTAACCCTGCAAGAATAGTGATAAAAGAGTGTTGCTAGAACTTCTTGGTCATCAGAAACAGACCAGAAAAACTGTAAGGGCTGCTGTTGAATTTTTCATTTATTACCTATTTCCTATGGACCACCCTCTGCATCTTCAGAAGGGCCATGGTTCCTGTCATCCTCCTCTTCTATGAGAACGATTTTAAGGACGGCACCATATGGATTTATCACAGAAACCAACATGAAGCTCCTCCACTATTCGCTTTCCGGGTTTTTCCCTGGCCGAGCTTACAAGGCAGAGGCAGCACAGCCACGTCTCCCAAGCGTCCTCGCCGCTCAGCAGGAAGCAGAGGAAACGCAGGGGAGAATCTCAGAGCCGGGTGGGAAAATGTGCTTTTTTCCCTCTTCGGTGCGGCTCGGCCAGGTAGCCTGATTTCAAGGCAGAAAGCGTCCCAAGAACAAAGGAGGCGGGTAGGGACAGTCCAAAGGCTTTTAATCTGACGCAATCAGGACTTACACAGGCGAATATAGCATCTAGTCTGGCCGAATTCTCGAGCTGGACTGACCCTGAGATGGGCGTGGAAACTCCTTTTCAAGGGGGGCGGTAACAGAACAGGAACCAATGAGGGACAGGGAGAGGGGAGGACACAACTGGGATACAGTCCAATGAGGGAGTTTGGGAGGCGGAGTTATAACACAGAACAAATGCAGAACCGAACTTAACAGAACTTTCCAGGCTAAGGGGAAGAACAATATTCAGGGTGCCACCCCGTGGGCTGTGGCTTATAATCAGGCTAAGGCATTCCCACACTCCACACCTCAGAATTTACTTTTCTCTGTTGGATGTATTTAGAATGATACCCTTAAATTTAAGGAAGTGGTTTCCCCGGCTGTGAGAATCTGCATGTTTTAGATCGTGAAAAAATTAATGGTGTGATATGTTCATCAAATTGAAACTTACTTGTCAGTTCAGCTAAGTAGTCACCAAACTGATGGGCCCCAGTTTCCTGTAGAATTTCTGAATATCCAAGCTGTGGATATCATCTGTGTCATGATAAAGGCAGTAGTCATGCAGCACACAGAAGAGAAACCTAACATTGCACTCTAGGGCCACGTTTCCTTTGGCATGCTTCCACAAGGCAGCAGACAAAAGATCATTGACAGGTGCATAGTGTGACCCTTTCCTTCTGGAGGAATACATTCCCACAGCTAAGGGACAAAGCTGTGTCTGTTTCCAGTACACATCATCTGGGGTACAGAAGATGAAATGTGCAAACAGAAAGACTCAGGAATAAAGGTATACACAAGGGTAAGTTCTTGGATTTCCTCCTTTCGAAAGGAAACCTCCTGGTTCTTCCTTCCCAATCAGCAGCTTGGTCAGGAACAGCAGAGATGACAAAGCGCAGTTTAGTCGCTGTTCCTTCTGTAGGAAAAGGGGAGCTGTTCCGCTGTGAAGCCGCCAAAGTTTGGCTCCTCGTGCCCTCTGGTGGCAGAACCAAAAGTGATGAGAGGTGGATGGAGCCTGAGTGTCTGCAGCAGGAAGCCTGGACCTGTCCGGCCCCAGGGCTGCTGTGGCGCTGCGGCAGCTGTGCCGTCTCTGCCTGGCAGTGTGATACTGCTAAGCTACCACCCAGGAGACAAATGATCTTCCTGTTCTTCTGCAGTCACCGCAGGTAAACTGCTTTCCCACTTCAGAGCAGAGGAGCCCGAAGGAAATGTGTCCTTTACCTACCAGCGTTCTCTTGTTGTGCCTCTACCTTTCTAGTCAAAAACTCAGTTGGGTATCAGTGGTCAAAGCAAAGCTGTTGCCCAAAACTCAGGTAATTTCCTTGCTTTTCTGTCTTTTGTGATAGTCCCCGAGAAGTGGTAGAAGTATGCCTGGAAGTTGTAGGTAGGCCATGTTGCTGAAAACCCGTTTGATCTTACTGCAGTTGCATATGTGTGAAATGATTTGGGGTGTAATGTAGTTGCTTCTCTAATTTTTCTGCTCTCTCCTGTTAGATAATGCCTTTAAACTGACTTGGCCAATCCTGTTGCAAGCATGTAATTCCTTATAGGTGGATTATTCCAATAGGCTGGCTACTGCCTCTCCCACACTCCGTTTCAGAGGCAGCATGCTCTGAAAGAGCTTAAGTCAGCTGTCCAGCCATGCTGCAAAGGGCAGCCAAAGGCTGTTTCAAATGAGACAGGAATGGCTTTACATGGCATTATTATCCCATGACTCCTCAGGGATGCCAGTAGAAAATTGGATTTACACAGAAAGTGTGTCACTGAAAAGAGCAGATCAGGAAATACTCAACATTTTGGACATTTTGTCTGTCTCAAGAACTGATTACAACAAAAGAAACTGGAAAACTGAAAATGCTGCATGTGGGAAATATCTTTTATTCCCCTGTCTTTGATTGTTAGCTCCCATCTTCCCAGAGGAAATAGCAGGAAAAGGAGAAAGAAAAGAGAACTGCTTCTGATCAGAATTTTAGGTAGAGTAGCTATGCTGATGGTAGATTCCAAAGGCCTTCTGCCGTTTGCCTTTAGCCCTACAGTACAACAGTTTAAAACCTATTATTAATTTATTCTGAAACAAACTGAGTGGAAGTAAATCCCTGTGGGATTCCAGACAACGACAAGGATGCATATTATTGTCATTGTCATGTGTGACTGCATATTTATCATGGCTGACCTACTGGAATTTCACCATGCTGAGATTATTTCAGGCCAGAACATTCCTATGTTTCTGAAATGTTTACTGTTTCCTTATTACTCTACCATTCTGTGGGAACACACTGTCTTCAGACCATCATGTCAGTGGCAAAAGTACCACTTGAAGATGCTTGATCATGTTCTTGGCTGTAGAAATATATGTGTCATGTCCAAGGTCAAAGTGTTATGAACCAATACACAGAGTAAGAATCACTACAGCCAAACACAATTTCTAGCCTTTCTTTGCATTATTTACAGAGGTGGTTTTGAAGGAACAGAATTTTTATGCAGATTCAAAGGCTATTACACAGTATCCTGGTTTTGTCTGGAAGACACTTCATTTTTCACCCTACTAGCTGGTACGGTGCTGTGGGTTTGATTTAATATGAAAATAATGTTGATAACAAACTGATGTTTTGGCTGTTGCTGAGCAGTGCTTACCCTAAGTCAAGGGCTTTTCAGTGCCTGATGCTCTGCCAGGGAGGAGCTGCATAAAAAGCTGGGAGGGAGCATAGTCAGGAGAACTGACCCAAACTGCCCAAAAGAATATTCCATGCCATAGAATGTCATGCCCAGTATATGAACTGGGGAGAGTTACCTGGAAGGGGACTGCTCATGGCTCAGGGATGGGCTGGGCATCAGCCAGCAGGTGGTGTGAAATTGTATTGTACATTACTTGTTTTTCTGGTTTTGCTACTCTCTCCCTTGTCAAAAATATTTTTTTATTATTTTACTATTATTGCTGTTGTTGTCAATACTATTATTTACTTATTTATTCATTTATTTATTGTAATGATTACATTTTGTTTGAATCAGTAAATTGTTCTTATCTAAAACCACAAAATGTGCCTCTTCTTTCCAATTCTCCTCCCCACTAAGACAAGGAGTCTGAGCAAGACACTGGCTGTGGTCAAACCATGTCATAAAGACATATTGCTCTCAACAAGATATACAGAACTGGAGCGTTCCAATTTACTTCCCAGACCATGATCCCTAAATTCTTTCTTTCAATTTTATAGGAAATAAAGTTTAAAAATTCATCCACTTGTTAATAAAATGATAAATAAACAGGTCATAAAAAATCCAAAGATTCCATCCTCTGGCTAAAATTGGGAAGAAATATTCTCTTCCCCAATGACTTTTATCTCTTCCCTTTTTTTATCTGACAATGAGCATTTGGAAGTGAATGTTGTGCACAGCTACATATGTACTAGTCCATGAAAATCAGTTCACTCTTTTAAAATAAGTAATTTCCTTAAAGCAGCAAAAATTTATCAGTGCTACCATTTACGTTGCAATGAAGTAAAGGGAAATGGTATTTTGCTGTTTAAAACATAGCTGGATGGGATTCACGAAAGTACATTTTGATAAAATACAAGCCCCTGATGTCTTTTTCAAAGAAATACTGAATAAAACTTTCCAACTATTTTTTTTTCTACTTTATTTTCTTTGCATGTAAGACTAAGGTATAAAATCGCTACCTATGCCTTGAGTGGCTACCTAGAAACAGAGACTAGACAGGAGTAATAGAATAAAGGTAGGTATTTATTTGAAAGGCCTTCAAAGAGTACACCCTCGGGAGCCAGAGGCTACTTCCAAAATGGACCCCAAGGTGGACGACAGGTCACGAGTTCTTCACACTTTCATAGATTTGGTCCATTTGCATCTCAGCATAAATTCACCAATTAAAATTTTAGCTAATGATGTAATTTCTTCAATTTTTCCACCTCTCTCGTGGCCCTAGTTTACACCTTTGGGCCTAGGACAATCTGGGTGTCCTTGGACAGCAAGCTCAGAGAAGCTTTGTTGTGCCTATCTGGCCTAAGAGAGCCGCTAACGAGCTAGAAGAGACTTCAGAGTTACACACTAGGTGATACAGGATTTGAAAAAATATAAAAGTTAAAACCTAAGGCATCACTACCACATGAACTTTGTGTACTGCATACCAGCTGTCATAATTACTCTTTACATGCTCCTGTATTTGTATTTGTCACTAAAACAGAGCAGCAAACTGTCAGGGCATGTCTTGGGAGCGTAGGCCACTGGGGATCCCCTGGGAGTTCCACATGGGGCAAGACCTGTTTGTGGGCAGCTGGAGACCACCCCTGGGACAGCATTTCTGGGACAAGGGCTGATGGCCCTGGGCAGGGTTGGGGGGGAGCCCCAGGGAGCTGGGCAGGAAGGGAGGGCTTCTGAGGATGCCCTGAGGTCCCAACAAAAACCAGACTAGCATATAAAAACATACCAAGGTGACAACCAACAGTGTCAGACATCACCAGGGAACAAGAGCTTATCTCAACCACCAAATAATAAGGCAGAAAAAAACCAGAAAAATTGAACAATGCAAGCACTTACATCACGTTCAAGACAATTTCCTCATTCTCCTCATTCTTTTGTCATAAGTCTGAGTCCTTACATGTGTAAGAAGCCTTACAGCAGTTCTTAAACAATTTGGATGAAATTTACTCTCTCTTTGCTATCTTTAAATCCCAAGTCATGCCGAATTTATAGTGTTATGACTGAGAAAAGAAGTTTGCTTTTCTTGAAAAGCATTTTGTGCCACAGTGCATGAAGAGTGCTGTTAAAATAAATTACATTTTAGCTTCATAGAGCACTTCCTTCTTATGTGAGTGCTCCCATTAAACTAGTAAGGTTCGGATATTCAGCACTTCTGAGAACTGCATCTCTGTATGTCAGTTTCTATATGTAGTTTAAAATGGAAAAATTTAGCTATTCATGTTTGAAGATCCTGGCCCATTTTTAGAGAAGTCATAGCAGAATTCCAATCATGACCCAGGTTGAAAATACCTGCTAACCTGAAAAATCAAAATAGCTAATGAGCTCGTAAAGAGTTGGTCACCAGTAAGTATGACCTCTTGAAAGAGAAATGGTTTCCAAATTTGGCCGTTTTTTTCTTTCTCTCCTGTCTATAAAGCAAACTCTAAAGAACTGGCTAGCCAGCATTCCTTGCATTGTTCTCTTGGGTTTGGAAATTGGAGTGTGACCTTTTCAACACATCTAGCTTGAAATCTAACCTTTTATATCTAAAGATGATGCATTAGAAGGTCTGGAGGTAGGCAAAGGAAGAAGGAAATTTCTTCTTTTATTTTAGTATTGCTCTAAATACATTGGATGTCTGAATGTGTTGCACACAGAAAATAACATATGATGAACCTGCAAAACAGGGAATGTTTGTCTCCTAAACAGGTTGGGGATTTTTGTCTGTTTGGTTGGTTAGGTTGGTTTGGGTTTTGTTTATTTCTTTATTTTTGTTTGTTTGGGGAGGGTTGTTTCTGGTTTGGTTTGGTTTGATTTTTGTTTATTTGTCTCAAATACTGGAATTGATTTGTTTAAGCTGTGAAAGTCCCAGATATACTTTTCAAATTTTAAGAAATTTATTCCCTTTTCAAAACAGGAAAACTGTGTTTCTGAAATCATTGCATAGCTACTTCTTCCTTTACTGAAGCTTTCTTTTAATCTTCTGAGGAAACTGATTTCTGTCTTTATACTTAATTCTTTCATACTTAAATAAATCTAGTTGAAATACTTACAGGCAAATTCCAATTGTCTTCAACACAAAAACAGACTGTGCAAGCTAGAGCTATTGATTGTCTTTTTAATTCCAAATCTCCAGCACTGGGAGTTCATGATTTTAAGAAACATATAATGCAATAATCAAGAGACTCCTTACCACTACTTAGCAAGAGTCAGATGACTTTTATATCTCTTAGTTTTATTGTCAGTTAATATTTGCCAGTAGTGAAAAATGGAAGACGTTCTTGTGTTATTACTACAGAAATTCTCATCACTGGAAAACCAGAAAATAATGACATTGCGCAGACAGAACCAATCACAGACATTGCTGAGACTGCCATGAGTTGGGGAACAGCTGTCTTAGCAATCTACCTACCTCACTCTTAGTCATAAAAAAAAAAACAACAACCTGATGAAAATTTTGCTTCTCTGTCAACATGCATTAGAATCTAAATTTACAAATTCAACTTATGCTATAGTAAAAAAAGGGGGGAAAAAAAAGGAAAAAATCCTCACAAAAAAAATTTACAGATGTTCCTTTTTTCAAAGCAGAAAAGGATTTTTTGTGCATGGCGTTATGTAAGTGGTTAGGTTTTGGGTTTGGGTGGGTTTCAAGGATTCACACAATAAAATAATAAACTACTCACCTGAAAAAAATCACTGTTCCATACAGTCTTAATATTAATATTTTAAACTCATTGAAAATGGAGGCAATATCCAGTATAGGACACTGTTCAAAAGTTCACTGTTCAGAACACCTGCTATGAAATTAAACATCCAGCCTTCAAAGAATGTCATAACTCTAAAATGAAAAAAATGCATTTAAAATCGCAGAGGATTAGAATGTGAGGAAACCATAAAATATAAATGAAAACCTCCTTCAGGACAAGGCAAACAACCTCCAAAAGAGTTGTTGTAGAAGGTTGGCAGGTGTGAATACTGGCAATTCCGAAAGTAAATAGAATAGCTTGTAACTAAAAACTATTGTTTCAGACTCTCTTTCAATTTTAATATATTTTCTCTGAAATCAGAACGAATAAGACACCTATACTTTTGCATGAGGAAGCAGAAAGCAGAGATAACCCTTGTCTTTGCACTGCCTCTGCCTTTTCCTCATATCTCACCTGCAATATACCTGGGTTTAGAGGAGCAATTCCTTTTTTTTTTCCCCCTAGTAATTAAATTAGAAACTGCACTATAAAATTGTGCTTTTATAACCTTTAGCCATTCTTTTCTCTTCCTTATTCTGATCAGGTCTTTGAATGTGAATGAGGTGTTTAAATGCGAATGGAGACCTGTTACGGCTTAAAATCTGAAGCTGGTTCTTGGATCACATACTTACAAAGCTTTTCTCTCTGTTCCTGCTACATCAGAATTTTTAAAAGAAATTTCCAAACAAAGCTACCTAGCATCACATCAGTAGCAGCAACCTCCTGCAGCGTGGTTGCACCAGGGAGTGAAGTAAAGAAAAGAAAAGAAAAGAAAGATCTCTCTGAAAAATGAATTAATTTGATGAGCGATAGAAAGATGACACCTAGCCTCTAAACCTGATTGTAGGTAAGAGCTCTTTACCCAAAACCAAATACACAATAATAGAATTTTCCACTCCATTTGGTGCTCAGTCATTTTGCCTGAACTCACTAAAGTTCTGTTCAATGACTGCGCATAATTATACAATTTCACATCTCTGGTGTGCACATCAAATGCAAGACCTGCTGCAGGTTTTAATGTCAGTGGAAATATTAATTGAATTTATAAACTCCACAAAATAGTTCCATATTTATCAGAAGATGAATAAACCAAGATTGCCAAAAGTTTACTTCCCAGTTCCTATCCGTGTATATCTTGTATTTTCAGACTACTTTAACATCTTCTTTCCATTTCTTTGTTCTGGTAGTCCACTTGTGCTAAGTAACTTCATAGAAATTACAAACACAGAGGCATTTTTTTGTAGAGCTATTTGTTGTAAACTGAATTTGTAAAATACTTCATTAACTCCCTAGAAATATGTTTCTCACAACACTTTTTAAAAGCTGATGGAAAATAGGCTATTTCCAGTAAAAATGAGAAATCCTATTTTTGCTGCTTAAAAAAAAAAAAGGCAAGTCCACTTCCTTCTTCATGAAAATAACTCTTCTCCTTTTTTAAAATTTAAAAATATCCCCCAGATGCTGTGGACACAACTACATGCTAAGCAACAGTAAGGTTTATAATAACAAAATAAGTATGAAAATTGACTTAACTTCTGGATTATTGATCAAATCCAATAATGGTCTAATAACAACTGAGCTTCTCATCATGGAACTGAAATCAAAAGTTCTGAAGTCCTAATTCATTCCTGGTTCAGTCAGTTGTTGATTTCAAATCCCTGAAGTTTCATCTTGAATTTCAATCAGCTGCACTTGCCTGTTACATCTGCCAGATCCAAGAGGAGCAATGATGGTACTGCAATAACTCTGGTGGGTTTCAATTAGATATAATACGAGGGTCTGAGGGAAAAGGAGTACCATTATTAGCCCAATTAAGGCTATGTTTAGTCTATAGAAGTTGAGAAAGTGAATTATAAAATGTGCACTTTGACACTTGATTCCATAAGAATGAGACCTACATACTTTGAAATTCTTGCTTCCATATAGAGGAACAATTATTTTCTCATACATGGCCTTGTTGAAGTTGCCTCATTCTTCAGATGTTCATTCTAGAAGATTGGAAAATCAAAGCCCTGGAGCACAGCCTGATGTAGTTTATAATATGAAGAAAGACTTGAAAGCATAGACCTTATTTGTTTTTCAACTGATACCAGTCCTTCTACTATAGATATGTTTTTCTCCTTTAGGAAAAAAAAAAAAAAAAAAAAAAAAAAAAACCAAACAAAACCCAAAAAAAAAAAAAAAATAAAAAANAAAACAAAAAAAAAAAACCACCAAAGCCAAAACAAAAAAAAAATCAAAAAACAAAAAACCAAACAAAAAAAAAAACACAAAGCAAACAAAGAAAACACAAAAAGAAACAAAAAAACAAACTAACAAACAAACAAAAAAAACTAAAAAAACCCCACCAACCAACCAACTAAAACAAGCCAAAATACCCAACGCCCCCAAAACCCAAGGAAAACCAAACAGGAGAACTAGAAGTTCAGCCTCTTTTTCATGACAAATTTCTGGATGAAACATGAGAATTGAGTTCTTGTTTTATCTCATGTAGCCAGCACAGTCAGTGGAGTCTAGGGATCTATTTGTCTCCTTCTAAAGTAGATATCTGCTTTGGGAGAGCTGAATAGCTTTCTGTCTCTATTGACTGTATTGACTAGATGGCTACTGACTCTAACAGGAGCTTAGATACCTGGCCTCATGTAATCATTTATGTTGTAGATACCTAAATTTAGCAGGATGACTCAGCTGCCTAAACACAGGTTCCTGATCCCACTACGGTGTTATCCTGCTCACGTGCTTCTGGATAAATAGTTGTCAGCCACAGCATAATACACCATAATGGCACTAGAATTTTATGTTCAAGCAGCTTTATGTGTCTGACTCAGGACATGACTCCAGCTGTGTGTTTTACTTAGTTGTTAGCAAAGTGCAGCTGTGGACTGGTTTATGAGCAGAAGGACACCAGGACCTGCAGTTGTCCACAGTCTGGCATGGTGGCTGGGTAAGGGCCTTGGTGTTCCAAGGGGTTAAAGCAGGGCGATTATCCATGTGATACACAGTGTGGGGATACACACTCTGGAGAGGGCAAGTGTCTGCATTCCTCACAGTAACCTCCTGCTGATCAGCCAGTGGGGAGGGATCCAGCTGGGTTTCTCTGTAAGAGGTGCCTCTGTAAGAACTGCTGCTGACTGGACCTGCAGAAATTAACTGCAGCAGCCGCACCCATCTGACTGAGGCAGAAGGAACCGGGGACTCCAAGCGCACTGGAGCCAGCTCTGAGCACGCTGGGAAGCAGCACTCCTTGGATGTTGAAATCCAATTGAGTTAGCTGCTCTTTTACGTGGAGTAGCCATAAGGGGAAAACGCAAACTTCAGAAGACTCATAAATATATGAAATTTTATCCTTAAATGAAACAAAAATGAAGATGAGTAAAATAATTATGTTCTTTTTTTTTTTTTAATGTTTTGGGGTTTTTTAGTTTTGGTCATTCAAAACAATCCCAATATTACTATTTATCTCTCACAGTCAAATCACAGTGCTGGGCATGTTTAGGATATAGCGATAAACCGCCATGCTTTCTTAACCCTTTGACCTTTATATTTGTACTTTTTTTATAACCTGGTCTTCATTCATTACTCATTGTCCTTGGTCATAACTTTTTTCCTCTTGATGTGCTAAAATCTGCCAAATTCAGCAGGGTAGCATTATAGACATATGTAATCATGGCAGTCTCCAGCAGTGGTGGCATAGTTGCTATCTCCTCCAGTTTTATGGCCCACCAGTTTATCTGTGATCATCATGGCAACCTGTCATGACAACTCTGCAACACAAATTTTCCTTCTGAAATTTAATTCCCAAACAGTATCCATAAATGAATATTTCCAATCTTTGATGCTATTTAAAAAAAATTTACTATTTCTTCAAAGTTGTGTTTTGTTGCTGTCTTTTCTCTGTATCTCCCTGTTTCCTACATAACTTATTGCAATAGTTCGGAGCCATCTCTGTTACAAAAAATGCTGTATCATACGCAAGCACAGTGGAAAAGAGCCATCTTGGAATGAATAAATGAAAAACAGTTTAAAAGAGGTGCCGTTACTTTCCAAGGAATATAATGCCGTCAGCAGAATGTGCTTTTTGATATTTAACATAGACTGCTAAATGTAAGTAGGTCAGGTTCTGTGTATACAAGATTTTTCTCCTAATTCCTGTGCATATACTAACAGCTTAAAGATGTTAAGTCTCTCCTGTGTTTTCACTGTACATTGCTGTGCATTTTAGTGATAAAATCCATGAAACTATGCTGCTGGTGAGCTTGGGAAGAAGCAACTTTCTGTTGTGTTCCAACTGTCTAATTTTCTAGCAGTAGCAGGGAGCTGGATCTTTCAACTAGAGTTTGTATACAACACCAGATCTAGCTGATAGCAGTCATCTCATTACAGGGACGCTATTCAGGTGTTTCAGACTAAATGCCAAACATTACCAAAAAAAACCAAAACAAAACTACACAAAACCAAAACAAACCCAGTGCCAAACCAACCTAGAATTGAGCAAGTGCATAGTAACCAGTTTTATTGAGCAAGGCTTTACTCAATTATTTGATTGAATTAATGCGTTTAGCTGTAAAAACTATGCTCTTCACCTCTCTAAAATGTTTATCTGCCTTTTAAGTGTCACCTTACTTTTGAATTCCTCTACAATTATTTGTAGAGATTTACAGCACTAAGTGTGTTTTCCAATAAATCTTTGGTATATATTCATATTGTCCACTTCATTTAGGAAGACTGTCTACTTTCTCTTGACCAGTACAAGGATAACATTTGTGTAACTTCAGTGATTTCCATTGGGTTACCTCCGCTCTGTACTGACACTGTAGATGAGGAAGGAAATAACAGAGAAAATGAGATTGATACAACAAATAATTAGTATAAAATGTATTCATTTTTTATTCCAGATATAAAAAAACCCTCTAAGATTTATGAGACATAAATTTATATAAGAATCAAAGTCATCCAACTATCTGTATCTGAAGGAAAGATAGGAACAGGAAAACCTCTGTGTCAGTGTTTTCCATCAGGTTTGAGTGTCATATTCTACAGAATTTGAATGTGTGGGAGTTTCTGCCAGAAGACCAAGTTAAATGAGAGAAAATCCAATGCAAAAAAACTGCAAAGTTATTGCAATTTAAAATAATTAAGGATTTTCTTC
This sequence comes from Dryoscopus gambensis, assembly GCA_013389985.1. Lineage (NCBI taxonomy): Eukaryota > Metazoa > Chordata > Aves > Passeriformes > Malaconotidae > Dryoscopus > Dryoscopus gambensis. The sequence goes on along the minus strand of WEIT01033860.1, from coordinate 28,441 downwards.
TGTATATGTTTTGGGGAAAAAATATCTGGACAAGGACTGCAGTGCTCAATGTCATGTCAGATTTAATTTTAAAGTTTCATCAGAGTCTGGGATTCTAAAATTCATAGTCTCCTGTGCCTTCAGTTTTTTCTGTAACATAATATATTACCTCTTTTCTAAAAAAAGCAATTTTTCTAGATATTTACCATTAGAATAAATATCATGTTCCTGGGATCCGAAATGCACAAAAGACAGATTTGCACTCATTTAGAAATCTCTTGCCATCTGCTAATCTGTTAGAATTTGGACTGATCAGGTGAAATGATTCCAACAGAGTATTTCAGATATTATCCTCTTCCTCTTTCATGAAATGAACTGTTTACTTTCCCCTTTATATCCCTTGACTCACTTGATCTTACTAATTTTCATTGGATTGAGAAAATCAAAAGTAAATAATCAAGCAGGAAGGATCAGGGTAATCCACCTTTTTTATGAGAAGAGAGAAGTACTTAGAAGAGTGGAAGGAGAATCAAAAGAAAAAAGAATTCCTACAGAGGGTGTGAATGTTATTGGATAGACTAGTTCTTAGTAGCCAGTCAAAAGAGAGAGGCAGTTCCTAGAAGAATGTTAGGGTGCAGGCATGTATTTATTCCCAAACACAATTCTGAGGTAGTAACCTCATCCATGTCTCTGCAGGATGGCAAGGAGCCCAAAGCTTAGCTCCTTGGAGGTAACAGCCCATGCTGAGATTACAAGGTGCCACCAAGTGTGTCACCTATCAGCACTGTTTTCATAGAAAAAGGCACACTGGCAAAAGCAGGGAAAAATCCCAGAATTCAGCTTTCGCTCCAATATCATGGCTCCTACACTGACTGTAAGCACTGTTGCCTAAGCACAGCTTTGTGGTTTCTCAGCTCTGAACTAAATTGCCTGGAGTAGGATCGTGTCCTAGGGAAATGTCATGACACAATTTCTGTGTCTGATGTTCCTCCCAAGCATTCACTGAGGGCACCTGGACTCAATCGACCTTTGATCTGGACTTTTAGAGACATTCGTAAGTTCTTAGATATCTTGGCCTAGAAGCTAACTTGTGATGGCAATGACACGATCTCGGATAATTGTCTGAGCCTGCTGCTACTCAAAACATCCAGAAACTGCCACCTGATATCTTCGTCCTTTGCTTAGTAGAGATCCCCCCTGGGGAACTTCCAAGGAAGGGGAATTGACATTCAAAGTGTGATGAATGTTATAACTAATTGGTTTGTTTAGAGATTCTGTATATGCATTGAATGCTGTGGAAAGGATGTAATTAAACAGCAGAGATTTTGCTTGTCCCAGTCTTTGCTGCTGTATTCTGGTTAAAGAAGACATTATTTTACTATAGCTGACTGCTTTAACCCCAACCACCACCTAAGTACCATAATGTGTCTCGCTATTTCCTCCATCCCTCTCCAGTGAGATGGGGAGAATAATCAGGGGAAAAAAAGGAAAATTCCTCATAGGTTGAGATAAGAAAAGTTTAAAAACTGAAACCAAGAAAAATAAAATACTAATGATAATACTGATGCTGATGCTGATACTTATATTACTACTAATACTACTATGAATTGTAATATCTTGAATTCACAGGAAATATTGTGGATTTCCTCATAACTTAAAAGTCATGATATGGAATTTGAAAAATTCTGCATCAGATCTATAGGCATGGGCAATAATGGCAATAATGGCATATTTGTAAATTAATTTTTAATTTAATTTTCTCACTCATGAGATCAAGAATTTGTCTTTGAATAAATCACTGTTTTATTTCCTGCTCTAATAATACATGCCTTAAGAGATACAAAATCTGTTTCTTGATTTTTACATGTGTACTTCAAGAAAATGTGTAAACAATTTAGTTGTAAAGCTCTTACCAACCCAGTGTCTATCTCATGTAACATACCATAGAGAGAGGAGTGTCCTCATCACAGCTCTTTACTTTGAAAATCTCTGTTTGGCCTCACTCTTCTGTGGAGTCTCAGATTTCTCTATGCTTTGACCCTGGCCCAGGGTGAGATCTCTCTCATGGAATATGCCCAAGACCAAGGTGGAAAGATTGTAGAAGATTTCATGTAACAACAGCCTGCTGGAAACTTCCCTGGGTTGAGACTCGTTTTCAGTGCCCTGAGTGCACTAACAGGCCTTAATTGTTCTGAAAAACTTCATCTGGATCCTGCACCCTTTACCCATTGCCCTGGGAGCTGCCTTAAAGTTCCGAGCTGGGGCTTGCCATTAGCTTCATTATGTGTTTGTACAGTCTGTACATGCATTTATTTTTAGGTATATATAAGCTATAACACCGAACAAGTAAAACAAATATCCTAATTCTTGTTGCTACCAGACAGAAAGCTACATAAAGATATTCTAAATATATGCCTAATTTCACTTAATGACAACACTAAATCTCAAAGCCTACAGATTTAGTCCTGAACCTTTGTAATATTTCAGAGTGACTTTTTTTCTTTTTTTTCCTTTTAAGGGAAAAAAAAAGAAAATAATAAATAGACTAAAAGACTAAATAGACTAAGCAAAGGAAAAATGGCTTATAAAGTCCTTTATATTTGCTAATACAAGTAATGTTGCCATGGCAGTCTTTTTTTTGCACAGAGACTGCTGTGAAAACTGAAGAGGTAATCAAAGTGCAATTTTTGTTTTGCTGACAAATTTTCTATGTTTTTATTTCTGTTTTTCTCACTGGAAACAAAGAAAACTTTGCTTTATTACATAACTTGATTTCAGAAAACTTGATTGTTTTGAGACCACATAGAGCACGTTTCAAAAACTTGTACAGGGATTTGGCTGCCCGGGTGGAAAGCTAGCCAGGAAGCCAGGCAATTGGAGCAGCCTGCCAGGTGGGAAGCAGGGCAGCTGGACAGCCATGACAACCATGAAGTCCAGCGAGATGGGCAGGCAGCCCTTCACCCACCATGGTGCCAGCTGGCATGGAAGAGGTGCAAGAGAAGCCTCTCTCTCTGCCTGGTTTCCATAAAAAATGCAGAAGAACCAGCTTGTTTCCAAGGAAAACAGCATTTTTGTGGAACCAGAATCCTCAAGTGGGAAATTGTTTTAGGAATTGTTCAGCCAGGAGTCCAGGCAAGGCCAGAGTCATCATACAGGAGGCAGATCTGTGGGTCCTTCGAGAAAGATGAGGGCAGCAGGGCACAGGGCTGAGCAGAGGCACATCTATAGTGTGTGCCAGAACTGGTTGTCTGCTCTAGGGCTTACACAGAGGTCCCAGGAAAAACTGACAGAGAATGCATGGGTAGGGCTTCCAGGGGAGACTGGAAATGGCATTAATGCACTCACAATCATTACATCCGGAAAGTAAATTGATATTTGTGAAGTCATATAAAAATTCTGTAATGGGATGATTTGTTTGCATTTTTTTATCATCTGTATCTATTATGCATTAAACATCAAAATCAAATAGGAAAAGAAAGGATTTAGAAAACTAAAATATAATGTGGAGGTCAGGAAGTCCAATAGTAATAAATATATTATCTCTGCAACTAAAAATGCAAAGTGCAATGGTCATGTATATCTCATATTTTCCCTCCACAAAATAATGTTACATAATGGTGTACTTTTCAGAATATGGACTGTAAAACTGAGTTTTAAAATCTATGAAAAAAAGTCTACTGCATCTTTGAAGGCAACTCTGAACTGTAGTGTATCTTTCTAATAATGAACAAGTGTCTCTCTAGGATAGTGCTCACTTTTATTCATAATATTAAGCCACTGAAGACGATGAGTGTGCTCAGGGCATTCTGTTGACTTCAGTTATTCTAAATACCATTAAAAATATGGCCTAAATTTCCAAGTATTATAAACTGAAGAGATGAAGAGATTTCCATGAGTATTATGTGAGTCATCACACTTAACAATTGCAGTGCAAACTAACCTCTCAATGAAGTCAGCAGGGTTCAAATGGATGCTTACATTGAGTTATCTTTAGCTCCATTTGTTTCACTGAACAAGAACTAATATAAGCATATGCTTGAAAGTGGGTGTTTCATTGAATCAAAGTTGAAATGAAAGTTCCCTCACCTTCAGTGTGAATAACAGGGATTTTTATTTGCAGTGAAATTTGTTTCACAAAAAAAGGCTGCAAACACCTTATTACACAGATGCAGCAGGATTCCCTTCCTTCCCTCTGCCTCCTTTTTTCAGATGAGGGTCCATTTTACTTTTTCAGATCTTTAGCCTGCTCTCACTTAAATCTGCCATCTAACTTGTGGAAGAAAAAATGTGGAAGCTCTACATATACAAACTTTACATTCACATATATGTAGACTCAATTTGAATGTACTGCACTTCTTTCAGCTATGTAACATTACTCATACCAGAGTTAGAAATGAAAGAATGCAGAAGGGCAGTGTTAAGGAAGATGACACAGCCCCAACATCCTTACACAATTCAAGGAGCTGCACCGCCAATCAAAACTTCAACTGCTGGGGCCTGAGTCCCTTCAGAGCAGGTGGCTCCAATGAGCCAAGAGCAGCCCCTTCTGGCTCCTCACTCACACGTACTCATGCTCAGATGAGATTCCCCTTTCTTCAGGCTCACCCCTGGATTTCTTGCAGCAGAGTGTCAGGTATCAGATTTTATTAAAAAGAAATAATTTCAAGGAGTGGTACAGCAGTAGGTCAGTTCAAGCTGGGTGTCTCCAGAAAAGGACCCAGAACAAAGAAATCCCTGGGCAAATAGACCCTTGCAATTTATGCACCCATCCTTCACATGCTCTTCACACACCTTTTTAGTTCAGTGGTGATTTTTGGTCTGGGGTCCTCTAACACCTATTGGATTCTTCCTCTTCTTTCCATTCAGATGGGACATTAACTGCTATCATCTTGATGCGTTGCAGCTTCTGCTGACATTTGTAGCCTCCTTAGCTCTGGTCTGTGTTTCTTGTGCACCTGCTCTCTAGCAGAGCCTGGGAAACTAAATGATTTGGAATAATCATTACTTAGTAACAACCAAAACATCAATGTGTTATCAACAGTCTTTCTGTGTAAGAAACAAAACATAATACTATACCAGTTACTTGGAAAATTGCTAAGAAAATCTACTCTATTACAACAGAAAGCATATCTAGGGGAAGGTCCCCAGCTTATGACCTAAGGGTTCAACAAATCTAGCTTCTCAGACTAAGCAAGCAGAGCTAAGCAATCAGCATACTAAACCACAGAATATTATAACAGTAAGTGACTCATTCTGGTTAAAGCTTATTTATTTAAGCCAAACAACTAATATCTCACAACAGGCAAAGCACTGAAAAATAGAGGATTATTTTAAAAGGATTTTTGAAATGGCTATGTATTTGTTTCCCATAATGATTAAGGAGTAGAAATAACTGTCTGTAAATGCCTGGCTGGTGGAGATCCCTGCAAAATGATTATTTAGACAATGCAGTGCTTTTTGTAGTCTTGTGTTATTCATCCGTGTCCTAAAGTGTTGGTGAACGTGACACGGACCCAGACTGGCAGGGAATCTGAGAGCTTTATTCAGAGAAACAACCTAGTTTTATATACTTCTTCAAGACCCACTATTTCCTTATATGGTATTTTTCACTAAGCAACCTATCGCACATTGCCATGTCAGTAACACACTTTCTCAATGTCCCTATATCGGGGTGATCACACGCTGTCCACCCATCCAGCAGCTTCCGGCAGGCTCCTCTCCGCAGGGTTCTGCCATGTGGCATCTCCTTCCCCCAAGGTCAGGTGGAGACAAGCTTCTTTGTCCTTTCATGGTGTTCTGCAGGCACATCCCACAGCCTGCAGTTCAATTCATCCCATCTCTTCCCACGCTAAAGAACTTAGTGCCTGATTTACAAGGTTAATATCAGCTGATATAACCTGGCTGATATTTCCTGAAATTCCACTGTCTATCTGAATCCCTTAGCACAAAATACTGAGCAGTTGAATCTAGCTGTTCTAGGTCCTTCCAGTAATTTCCACTGTAAGCAGTGTGACATACTTCCCATACCAGGTGGACAGGTGGGATTCCTACAGCTACTGAGTCTGAATGTCAGTCCTGCAATGCTCCTGCAGATGGAACACCTGCATCCTGCCCCGCTTCTCTTTCAGTGCTTGGTTAAACAGAGTTACCACTGCACTGGGTGTAGATGGCAAAGGTTTTTGCAGCAGTGGGACAGTGGGAAAAGGGAAGTGAATGCGAGGCCAACCACAGGACAGTTTTCCTGTTTCTTTGGAAAAACATTTTTAAAAAAAGAAAAAAAATGCTGGACAGGTGGAGGAGGAGGGAGAGAAAAGAGGGAGAAACTACATTGTGAACACCAAAGTCAGAGACGGATGGAGAAGAGAACATGCGCCAGACACTGGAGCTGGTATTCCCTGCAGCCTGTGAAGAGGACCATGATAAAGCAGGTATTTCCCTGCAGCACAGGAAGGGACTCCATTCTGGAGCAGATGGATATTTCCTGAAGGAACTGCAACCTATGGAGAGCCCACACTGGAAGAGATTTTTTTTTCCTGAAGGACATCAGGTGGTGGGAGAGACCACAGTGGAAAAGAGGAAAGTGTGAGAAGGAAGGAGTGTTAGAGAATAACCATTATGTGCTAACTCACCTCCACACACATTCCTCCTTGTGCTATTCAGGGGCAGAGTAGAGGAGTCTGGAGTGAAGGACTGAAGCTGAGGTTTAAGGCATTGTTTTAATATTTGTCTTCATCCCTTATTACTGAAATCTATTTTAATTGGCAAGAAATTAATTTATTGTTTGGCCTACAACGTAACTGCTAAGCAATCTCCCTGGTTTTGTCCCCTTGTCCCACTGAGGAGGGGACTGAGTGGGTAGAGATTTGGCCCTTAAGCAGGACTAATCCACCATTACCAGAAAAATCAGATTTAATTAATGTCCTCTTTCTAGTAGAAGGAAAAAGGCTCCTAGAGTGATTTGGTGGCATAATTTGGATCCTCTTTATTTTCTGTGTTTTTAAATAATACCTCTTCAGATTTTTGTGCTGAAAAATTAAATACATCTCTCTACTATTCAAGAAAGATAAAATCTTTGTGCAGTACATCACTTGTAGTCCTACCTACAACATTTTCCAAAAATGTCACTTTCTATGAGTCTGATGTAAAGCCCATTAGCATTTGATTTGGTAGGCTTTGAATAGAACTCAAAATTCCAGAGCAATTTTTAAAAAATGCGATTTCTAAAGAGCACTGTTATAAGTAATTAGAGGAGTTGTGGAAACAACTTATTAGTGAATATAATACAACTTTATCTAAAAGATACTATGTAGGGAAATCAGTTGCTTTTTCTGTATCTGTAGTTAATGTTTTGGAAACAAAAAAAATATCTGAGTTTCTATCAGTGAGAATATATTATCATTTTGCAAGTCTTGAACTTCTTGTGGCTAGCTAAATTTTGATTGCTACATGTATTCCAAAAACTGTGAAACCACTGGTTTCAGCCAAAACTAGAGAGGTTTCCACTGCCATTGGGAGTATGTCCACATAAAAAATTCTACTCATTTATTATTTCATATTTTTCTGCCACATTTTCTTTTTATGAACAGGGTGAACAACAATACCTATATAAAAAGTAGAAGGATAAGGGGGTTTTTCATTTGTGTACAAAGCTATCAAAACAAGAGGAAATGCTTGTTTATCTCCAAGTCTTTTCAATCATATATGACACTTTGCTTCAGATAGTGTATCTTCCAGAGTTTGCTCATTGCAAATAAATATAGTTCTCCAAAAATTCATGTAAATACTTCAGGAATACAGTGAAGATGGTTTATCCTTAGTGTCTACCTTAAGGGAAAAATCATAACTCACCATCCCTGTTGAGATGCCTAGATCTGTGAACAAGAAGAAAGCAGTGGATGCTATATGCCTTAACTTCTTCAAGGCTTTTGATATGTTCCCCCAGAGTAACCTTAGAGCTAAACTGGTCAAATAAGAACTCAGTAAATGGGGAGCTGAGTGGAGGTGAGTCAAAAATTGGCTTTCCCATTGGGATCAAAGGGTAATTGTCAGCAATACAAACTCCAGCTGGCAGCTGGTTACTGGTGATATCTCTCAGAAATCAAAACTGTGACTTTTTAAAATCTGGACAATAGGATCAGACAGATTTGCAGGGCAGAAGTTGATATACTGGAGGACAAGGCTGATATTCAGAGGGACCTGATAAATGAGATTGGAAAAATAGGCTGATGGGAACATCAAAAAGTTAAAAAAGGTAAATACAAAGTTGTGGACCTGGGGAGGAATAGCTCCATGCACCAGTACTCGCCTCAGTCTGTCTGACTGGAAAGCAGCTTTGTGGAAACGGACTGGAGTGTTTTTCCACAGTGGAGGGGAATCCTGATGGGCAGAATGTGAAACAAGGACAGTGTACCCTGAGGGGAGTAGAACTAGCAGGCAGAGGGATCATTCCTCTCTACTGAACCATGCTGAGAGCACATCTCATTCAGATTTGAGCTCTGCAGTAGAACATAACACTGAGTTCCCAGTGCTCTCCCTTGGTGCCATGACCTTGCCAGTGACAAATGCTTATGTACTGACCCTTATAAACTTTGGCTGTAAGAAAGGGGAGAGCCACTGGTGGAAAGAAGTGAAAAATGTTTACATGTAGGTTAATAAACACAGCAACCTAAAAGGAACATGAAGTAAACTGCATCAATAGGTGAAAAGGCTGAATGAAATGATCAAAACTAGTATGGTAGTTGGGCGATCCATGTACTGCATTGGAGCATTGCATTACAGGAGGAAGCACTGGAGTTGTTTTCCTATTGCTGGACCCACAGAAAAGCAAGCTACACTCTTTACCCAAATATGGAGTGCAGCCATAGAATCATAGAATATCCTGAGTTGGAAGGGACCCACAAAGATCATGGAGTCTCTGCACAGGACAGCCCCAGGATCCCACCTGTGTCTGACACCATCGTCCAAATGCTTCTTGAGCTCTGTCAGGCTTGGTGCTGTGACTGTTTTCCTGTTCAACTGTCCAATTACCCTATGGATGAAGAATCTTTTCCTAATATCTAATATAAACCTCCCCTGACACAATTTCATGCAGGCAGCACAGCCTCTCCCTTTTCACTGCTTTGAGCCAATGCAGGTGCCATTTCCCAAATGTCTGATGGTGCAGGTGCCTCAGAGAAGCAGGACTGCCCAGGTGTAGCTACGGCAGGCACTGAAGGCAGGCTGTGTGAATCATGTGTGAATGGAATAGGTATGTTTCAAAAATTAAGTGGGGGTCACTGAATTTGGTAGTCAAGGTTAAATGATCAATGAGGCTGAGAACAAATTTCTGATGGTTGCACATAGAAACATATATGCAAACACACAGAGCAGGCACATTGACACCATTTATACACTGGAGAAAGATCGCCAGGGTGGTCAGGACACTGAAGAATGTGCTTTGAAGAGAGGATTGGGGACCTTGGCTTGTTCAGCCTTGAGAAAAGAAAGATCAGGGCATTCTTACTGTTGTCTGTGCTGCTCTACAACTGCAAGTTGATGATGGAAGGTGCAGAGCAGACTAGGACACTTTTCAGAAGGGTGCAGTGAATTAATGAGAGGGAGCAGACATATGAAAGTTTATAAAACAGAGACAGGGTAAATTATACTGGTGTTCCACATAGCGCTTTATCTTTACTTTGTATGAGAACTGAAAAGCAGTAAAGAATCAGGTTATAGAGTACACTTTCAACTTCTCATTTCTTTTTTGAACAGGAAAGAGCCAGTGCATCAGAAAAAGACCTGTGGGATTTATTTTACTCACATCACAGACTTCCATACATTTAAATTTATATTCAAGCAGTCAAATACAACCACTTTATGATTCTATGATTTTGGAGTAAAAGAAACTGTAATTTATGCCTTCTTCAAAACATTATTTTACTAAAATCAGGGTAAAAGTGATGGTGAAATCTGACTTCTAAAATTATCTTTTCTCCTAAAGCACTGTGGAGACATTTCATTGTCCCATCAGCCTTAATATTGAAAAACATGTAATTATATATTAAAAAATCCCTAAAATTTTGTTATGCTTAAGTTTCGTCATCCATTAAAAAATTAACAACCCATTATCTGATTTGCATATTCTCAAAGGAAAATGAGCATTATATTGGGAAAGAAAGGAAAAAAAGCTTGAATGTTATTCATTGATCTCAGGGTCTAGACCATTAATTATGATTACCTAACTGTTATTTGATTTATAATCCCACTACTAATATCTATAGCCGCAAAACATTTTTAGGAAAGTGGCACTTTGATTTTCAAGATTATCTAATGAAGCTGTTTCCTTTTTCTCCTTATTCTTGTTGTCAAACTAAAATCCAGATGAGCTGATAAAAATATCAGACTACTTCAAGAACACAAGCAATTTTATTTTTTTTCCACACCATATTTGCTTTAATTGGTAGGTGATTGTTTTGAGTGGTATATATCAGCAGACTTCGAAAAGCTTTTTCTCTGGCAAGTCAAAGCTACTGTTTGAGTCTGCTGCTGTAAGAGGGTCAACACCTGATCTCAAAGTTGTGAATGACAGCATTTGCATTTTCTTTGAGCAGAGTTACTGTTTTATAGAGACATATGCATTTATTAAAAATAAAAAAGAAAGAAAATGGAATTAAAGATGCAATATCAGTTCAGGGGGTGAAACTGAGTTATTTTTATCTTTAAAAAACTAACATTTACTATGGAAAGAATATGTGAAAATAACATTTTAGAATTAATTTCGCAGTGCTTAGGAAGAAAAGTTTGTTGACGTTCACATATCAACTCAAAGGTGTTTCCACACCTCCTAGTTTTGCAAAATACTCAATGGTACTGCTGGAAGTCATTCATCCTGGGAGCATTCAAGATGATTACAGAACAGCTGTGTGAATAAGTAGGGTTCTTACTGCAACTGATTTGAAAAATTTCTCATGTTGCCAGGATTCCAAATGGGTCACAAGCTAATCACTAGGACTGCATACAAACTTAATTCTGTGCCTTTCCACTTCTACATATATGCATGTCTGATCAGGTGTCTCTGGAAGTTAAAATACAGGAGGCTGGTTTATGTTGGAGTCTCTTCCCTGCACAGTCAGGCCGTACCCAGTGTTGACTTTCAGAGCAAAAATCCTGGGAGTGCTCCTGGGCCTAACGTTTACAGACTTGAATTTTAAAATGGCATCACTCCAATAGCTGCATGAATAAAATACCAACTCAATTGCATATGGACAGAGTGCAATTTCAAAGTGATTGATAAGCCAGTCAAATAATAAAAAACCCCAACTTTCTAGACATTTGTCACCAGTAAGTATCAGTTTCACAATCAAGTATTTGCCTGCTGCCTCCTGTTGCCAACATCCTTTGAAAAGACAACATTGCTGTAGCAATAGGATTTCCTTCTTTGTCCTCGCTTGCAAATTATTGCTGAAGAAAACAGGATTCTTACATTGATTTCAATGGGTTTTAATGTGCCACTTGTTAAATAATGACTGGCAATTTCTTAAGTCGTCAGAAAATCAATTTTCATGTAGATGGTATTAAGTGTGAAGTATGGCTACCTTATTCAGGTGTTTGGTTTTTTGAAAGAAATTGAAATTTTGAGCATTACTTCTTTTTTGTTCTTAAAATCCTATAGGCTCCTGATGTTAAAAAACAAAAAAAAAAGAAAGAAAGTTCTTCTTGCTTGAGATTATGTCAGCATATGTATTTTGTTTTAATACTTTCTACTAAAAGACACTCTCTGTATTTCTGAAGTACTTGGACATATACTCCAACAGAACAGAAGGCAAAGGGTCTTCACTATTAGTCAGTGTCAGACTAAACAGAATAGGAAAATCTTGTTGCTAAATATAATAAGATACAGTTTAGGATTGAGATAACTGGGCTGGGGGAAAAGCTTTCAGATATGAGCAAGATTTCATTGTACTGAGGCATATAGGGCTGCAGGATTTAGGACAAACCATCTAATTTATCTTCCCTTATGAGAAAGGGATCAAAGAAAGATAAGGATAGAGCAATTTTTTTCCCGGGCCCCAGGATCTGAACACAGGTGGGGTTTTTTTAACATTTATGACATGCTTGCCTAGATGAGGGATTGTGTGTGACCTCTAGGCAGCCAACTGCTCAGCAGCAGTAGGAATAACATTGCATGAGAGCACTCAGAATGCTCCATCTCAGTGCACAAACCTGAATAGGTGGGACTGCAATCCAGAGGGACTGGTTGACGTACTGCCAGCGTAACACACCTCTCTAACCCTCAGTATCACAGAGGCAGAGGAGACTTAAGCTACGTGGACAGGCGAAAATGGCTGGGACTTTTACAACAGGAGAGACTGATGCAGCCTGGTACAGGCTACCAGTTTCTCCCTGTCTTTGTTGCTGCTCCTTCAGCCAGTGCTCCTGGGGATTTACCGGCACAGACACTCCTCCTTTGGGCGGCAGCTGCCAACCATTGCCCAGCTCCTCTGGCTGCATCCCAGGAGGGAGGATGGAGGAGGCATAGGGAAGGCAGAGAAGAGTTCCTGCTGCTCCACTAGCTGTTAGGAGAGCCTTAAGGGATGTTAAGAAAGTCGAGAGCTGGACTGAGAGGCTCACACTGAAAGGAAATACCAGCAAGGGGAAAGTGTGGTGAAAGAGCACAAAAAAATAAATTTTACCTAGTATTTACCATTTCTACAGGAAAGTGAGGAGAAACAGCAATCTGCAGATACACTATTAATTATGTGCTGTTTTCTCTCAACAGCTCTGATATTTTTCCAGCTACAGTGGTAGTTTATACATAGAAACTGAAAACACCTGCTATTTTTCAGATCAGAGGACTCAGGCTAACACATTTTTTCTCACAGAGAAGTGTTTGTTTTCCTGTGAATCAAACAATTTAGATCTTTCACCCACTTTGGGCTGTTTTTTCCTCCACTGGTGGAAATGCTGTCCTCTGTTTACCTCATGTGAAGTATTGTGATTGAGTTATTTTTCTTGCAAGTGAGAATTATCTTTGTCTTTTACACGAGGCTTACAACATTATGTGGTGTCTTCAGTCACCTCAAAAATTCATGGTAGCAGCACCACTGCACCATCACAAACATCAAGGAACTGCTGCTATGTTTTATATCTCAAAAATAAAGCTTGAACAACATTTAAAAATAAAACAAAAGGAACAAATGATGAGAGAAATCCTTGTTATACAAAAAAACTCCCAAACAACCAAAGAAAAAACCCCACCACAAAATACGTTCTGACATGACAATAAAAGAGACATTGTTTGAAAAAAAACTTTTTGATGTTACAAATATATTCACTACGGATGCGTGCCAGAAGTATTAAGAATCTCTACATTTCCCTTCTGCTCTGGAGCTTAATATTTCTTGTGACTTCTCAGAATCACTCCTTTTTAAATGGTCTCCAAGAGAATTCATATTAGCAGGTCCCCAAAACCTTCAACTTTACTAAGAAAGTTTATTTTTTATATCTATATTTTTTCCTGGAAAGCTTTAAGACCTGACATTTCTGCATTTCTGCACAAAAGTTTATTTCCTTTGTCAGTAATCCTATATCATACACGGGCTGTAAAGACACAGTTTAATTAATTTCTGGTTTGCATTTCAACATGCAAATAGAAAATGAATGCATTATTATATTGAATTCTATTTTTCATCACAAATCTATAAGTTTTTTCATTATAACTATTTTTTTTGAGATTTGTTGAAGTTTATGCCTAAATTATTGATAATTTAATGTATTTAATTTAAAAATTTAATTAAAACTAAAATAAATTAAATTTTAAATTTATTTAAATAAATTTAAATAAAATTAAATTTTAACATTTAATGTATTAACTTCCCTTCTTTCTTTAGCCTACATTTCCCTTTGGCCTCCTTTATTCTTCCTAGTATGTTCCTGATATAGACCTCACTGGACAAAAATGTTCTTCCAACTTACTTATTTGATTTTGGTTCAGGACCTTTTTTTCTTCAACCTTTTTACTCTTTCTTGCTTGATTTAATTTTCTCAAGGTCTGCATCCTCTCTTTTTTTTCCTTTAGCTGATAGTCTTCCTCTTTTCTGATATTCCTGTGAATTTAATATTTGTTTCCTTCATCCGGTGGTTTTATTACCTTCTACCTGATCTTCAAAATCTATCTTCATAACTGCTTCCTGCTTCAAAGACACGTCAAAACCTGTCTCTCTTCTTCTGGTTATGCTGTTCTCCTGCTCTTTGTTTTTCTTATTTGGTCCACCATTCATCTTCAAATGCACAAGCATAAAATTCTGCAATTTACATAATTAAGGCAAGAATTTTTTTGTCTGGTGGCTCTTCAGCTGAAAGTTTAATTTCTGGACCCATCCTGAAGTTGTTCACACTGGGAAAATCTCTTCAGCTCGTGGGATCTCTGTCCATTTTCGTCTTCTTAATGCCAGGAAGAACAGTTTCTGTCTTTTTAATATGGCTTTTAATATAGGAATAAACAAATGTAGGATTATAACAGAGTCAGCGCAGTAATGGGGTTGTGTAGAAATCTTAGAGTGATGAGAAGTTTATGGCATTTTTCACACGTTTTGTATGGTTTTAGGTCAGTGAAGTGACACAGTTGTTAACTTGTGTATTCACGGAGCAGAAGACTGCAAAGGACCTACTGCAACCTTCCAGAGGGTGCAAACAATGTCTGCCCTTACCCAGCTTATTAATAATATCAAAGAGCTATTTCTAATTTGCTAAGAACCCCAGCACTATTGTTAATTATCTCAAGCATGCTAGGTGTGGAACTGATCCTATAAAAAGATTTACTTCAAGATTGTCTACAGCTTGTTCTTCCTTCTGGATTTCACAACATAGAGATTAAATTCATTACAGTTTGAGAAACAAGAGCAGTTTTACTTTTACTTTGAAATTATTGAGACAAAGGAAATAAAACTGTATTATTTTTGATTTTGTTCTCCATTCTCTTCATAGTGCAAAGAAGGAAAATGTTGAAAACTTTGAAATTTGATTCTGGAACTTTATGAAATTCCAACCCCAAACATATCATTCTTGCTTCAGGCAACATTTTTCTATAATAACAATTTCTAATCTCTTTAGGACATCTTTTTTTCTTCTCCAAGATATTTCTGGTTTTTTCTTCTCATGTCTTTAATTCACACTGTAGACCCTTTTTATTTTTTTTTTTTACAACTGATTTTAATTTTTATTTCACAAATTTAATTTGATAGTTTTAGAAGATGGTGATATTTTTAGAAGGAGGAGGCTAAAGGAAAGCAGTAATTAAACATTTCCTCAGAAACTATAATTATATACTTATATGTTACCCATAGAGGTGGTTGAAATATTTTCTGCTTTGCTTTGTTCTAAAAATCTAAACAAACTTTGGAAATTTATCGGGGAGCAACTTTTCCAGAGGGAAATCTGTCTTTTTTGCTCTTCATAGATGTTGACACAGCAGGTTTGATGTTTAACAAAAAGCTATTTTTAGCCCCGTAGGAAGAAGAAGAAAAGATAAGTCATCAAGATGCAGGAATTTTGTAGGTTATTAAACCTTGGGGAGTCTTGGTGTACCAGACACTGACCATGTCTTCCTGGTTGCAAATAAAACTTCATTGTTAGCTGTGTCCACATGCATTCAACTAGTGAATTAATGCAGAAGTTCATTAATACCATAACACTGATTTCCTGACCACTGGTTTATATTTGCAATTTTTATGTATTGCAACTATACATTAGTGTAGAAGAAATTTATTAGAAAAGCATTTCTTAAATAATAAAAAAACCAAAAAACATGTTCCTCTGGGTCTCCAGTATGCTACTACTCAATATGTTAAGAAAAACCAAAGAAGTCTTTATACAGAATCACCAATAAGAAGATTCTCTGGCTTCCAAGACACAGAGAATAAATCATACAAATATGCTAGCATGTCAAATAGAAGTAAATTCCTTCAGGGAAGAGCTCTTTGTTCTGGAACTAAAGGAAGATGAAAATAATGAATAATAATTGTTATATGTAGGTCATAACTCTGTCCCACTCGTTTTCATAGTAAAAGACTGTAAGTTATGTTTGCGAGTGTAACAGTAGCTATACCATAATGAACTAAATCTAGTATGGGTCATAAAGGACTTATATAATTAATTTTAGAGAGCTTCAATAAAAAGTTTACTATAGTGTTTGAAAAAAAACCCTGTGACTAAATTCTAACCTTTTTCTCTTCTTGTCTGTTTGGGGTTCTATTTGTTTGTTTGGGTTTAAAAAAAAAGACTGTAAGATCTTCACCAAGCATTTTTAACCTGTGCTCATAACTCAGACAGAAAGCTCTGGGAAAGTATACATTATTCTTGCAATATATTAATACCCAGTGATTTTCACAATATGATTTTAACAGAGAATTTTCAAACTGTCCATGGATCCTTCTCTTCCCAACTAGAAAGGAATGATTCCACATTATTATCCCTGCTCTTCCTCTTGAAGATAGCGACCACATTGACTGGATGGCTGTGTACATCTAATAAATACATGGACACCTACATACATGACGAACAGAGTTGAATCTCTTTCTCCAGTAGTGCTACACCCAAAACACATTCTGAATTACGTATTTATGTGGTGTATTTAAGTCCACTTGAAAGCTGAGAATGGATCATTAAGGAGAGAATTAGTACAATGGCACAAAACTATTCGATATGGAGTCATGGTTTTCAATGATACAGCCTCATATCTGCCAAGTTTGGAGTGAATAAGTGAAAGGTGAGGGGGAAGGAGGATGTAAGAGATGGAAGCACTGTTCTAGGGAGGGTGTGGTGGTGATGTGGATGTTTCCAACAGTAGAGGACTTTCACCATCAGAGTCTGGGCAGTGCACTGAGCTTCATGCTCCTATGGGGAGCTCATCAGGTTGATAAAAAAATGAAATTAATCCTTTGTGAGTACTTAGTGTGGAAAGATCATTGAAAATATCTGGTAGTAAAAATGGCATAAGGAAATACAGGAGAAATTAAAGTTTCATTGGATCTGAATTTTTTTCTGAATATAGAGATCAACTGGAAGAAAACAGGACTTCTTTACAGCTTATCTGATAGCAATGGATATTATTATGAGGAAGCTAATCAGAAGGCAGCTCTATGATACTTGCAGGTTCTGTGACACTTTCTGTGGGATTTTTTTCACTTGATGCAGGTAGATCTTGAATTTGAAACTGTATTTGGTAAAATCAATGCAGTGCACATTCGATAAGCCCAACATGAGAAGTATGTTTTTAATCAAAGACCCTGAAAAAGTAATGAAGCCTTAAGTAAGTAGGCACATGTTGGTTGTGTTTCTAGTTCTACAAGGCACTTAAGAAAGAACCCACTATTAGGTGAGATCTCCTTTAAGGATGACAGTTCCATAGTTATTACAGAAAATTATAGTCATAAAAAGGAAAGATAAAGGTCTTCTAAAACAAGAGAGATGAAAATGCTTTATATTGACTTCAAATGTAAACAAACAGTGAGAAAGCTATTAAAATGTTGCTGGCATCAATAGCACAGGCCAGATCAAATAGATGATTATGTATTGCTGGCATGAACAATTTAGACTCCAGACAGCTGTTTAAGACAATCTGGAAAAGGGGGCTTTATTCTTCATTTTTATTTTTGCTCCATCTGAAAGTACCTTCTGGAAGATCTTCTAGGTTACTGGCTTGTTGTTGGATATGTTTTGCTAGCCACAATATGCTCAATATAATAACTAATATTTAAAATGAAACCTGATTTAGTCAGGACCTCTTTAAATAGTTGCCAGTGAAATAAAGGTTCATAAAGATTTGAATATTAAAAAAACCCAACCTTGTAGAGCACAAAACTAATAGTTGACTCTGGTTTCTTCATAATGTTTGCTAATACAGCTTAAAAATATTCACAGTAAAAGGTAACAAGGTAAATTTACATTTTCCTACTTCATTTTCATCATCTATTGGAGAAAAATCTACCATCACTATAGAAAATTGGTGGGGCTTGGAGTGGGTTTTTTGTATGCTTTTATTTCCTTCCACTATGTAGGTTAACACTTATCAGCTGCACTAATTGGAGAAAATGGATTCAGTCTCAAAGGAAACTTCACATTGCATCTCAGTGGCAATGAGCTGTTTTGTAAGGTAGAGACTTATCTTGACAAAAGAGTTTTAGACACCTCGGGAAGATGGAGGAAGAACTGCAAAAAAACCTCCAGGACTGACAGTGCAATATTGCAATACTAATTCCTTCATTTTTCCTCATACCATTATTTCAGGATCCCTCCAGCAACAGGGGAGATGTCTGCAATGTCGCTGTGCTCTGCAATACTTCAGTAACAGAAATATGTGTATTAAAAGTGTAACAAAGAAGGAGTGGAATCTATGCTAATGTAATGATTCAATAAAGAGTAAATTTCAGAGTTTCTTTTTAATTCTTCAATCAGATGCATATATGTAGGTATATTTTCCATATTAGGAAACTAAAGTGTCAGTTGAGGAAAAAAAATATGTAGACAGGAATAATAGTAAGTGGGATAGTTCAGTTTGTAACTTAATGCATAGATATAAGATTGGATTGAAGCCTAAGATATTTTGTTATTGCTGTATCCCCAAGTTTCTCTCTCTTCCTTCACTCATATATACATACAGATGAAAAACTTCAAAAAAAGTTTCATTCTCTGTCAGAACATAGATGTTTGCAATGTTGTTACAAAAGATGATACACAAAACCATGCCAGAGGGTCAGTTTTCACATTTTATAGTCAGTAGCAAAGAGTTTTAAAACAATTTCCATAACTTGAATTTATGGTAGAATCGTTATTAGAAGACTCAGGAGGTTATACTAAAAAGATTATAGGGTTCTTCTATTAAAATCAACAAGGTGAAAACAGGCAGTCTACCTTATTTTTGATGAATCCTGCAACACATTTTCATAAACCATCAAGGCAGTGGGAAGAATTGAAGAATGTATGGATTAAAATTAAGGAAATGGTTAAAGACAAATATTGTGATCTGTGTTATACCAAGGTATAACAGTTACTAAACTCCCGTTAATAAAAGTGGAGTATAATGCATATGAAGTTCTAGTGCAATAAAGGCCCAGTGTGTGATCACTAAATAAACATCTAGTAGGGTGAAAGACTTGACCTTCTGCAAAGAGTAAAACATAAAACAGCAACTGTGAAAAGAAATTTCGGTTGCCCAAGTCTTCCCCTCTGCAGTCCTGTCACTGGACATACACCATCTTCCATAACAACTAAATAGGCTAAGATAATGATGACGATCACATTTTTGGTTTTTGCATGTACATGGGTGTCAGGATACCAATGACAGACAATCCTAATGCCTCCAGATTTAGTGTTGAATGTCTACCTATATTTTTACATGAGATGAACAATAACCGACCCCAGGGCCCTGGTGACAACCGGGCAAGGGATCTCCAGCACAAGTTATGGCTCTTTTGTCCTTGCAGGAAATGATGAAGCATGTGGGGTGCATGAGGAAGAGCATTGCCAGGACATTGAGGGAGGTGATCCTGCCCCTCCACTCAGGCCTGGTGAGGCCAGTCATGAGTGCTGTGTCCACTGGGCTCCTCAGAACAAGAGAGACATGGAGATCCTGAAGTGAGTCCAGCAGAGAGTGACAGAGATGATGAAGGAATTGGAGCACCTCTCATATGAGGAGAGGCTGGGGAACCTGAGCCTGTTCAGTCTCGAGACTACTGAGAGTAGACCTCAACAACCCATCTCCAGAGATTTATAATAGAAGGAAAGTGAATTGAGTAAATATCTACTTAACTACTAAATAAGTGCCAGTCACATAAATACATGCAAAAGATGAATTGTTAAATTTTGTCAAAGCATTAACAGTTAAGTGAAGGAATAATGAAATGGATGTTAGAAGAATTCTGGTTTCAGTAACACAAGCATATATTCTATTACATAGAATACATTAAAATAACTCTTCCCAGTATTAATATTTCTTAAAACCCTTTTTAATAATAATTGGGTGCTCTTCCTTATCCATCATTTAAGTTCATCTTGACAAATAATACAGATGCAAGTACTTTGATATATACAGAAATTGTGCACCTATGTTTCTTAGACTTACATTACTTTATGTAAACATAAAAGAGCTGATACCTGCACTTCCCAGTTTTGATTGTGTTCTGAAATCAGACTGTATGCCTTATAAAATTGTAGAACATGCTGATTTAGTAAGGAGAGTTTATTGAAAGAAGATCACAAGGAAACTGTTACAACTTTAAACCATACAGCTATAACAACAATGTTACTTCATAGTGGATATTACTTTAGTTCTTGGCATCAATAAAGTTTGAAATAGTCATTAGGAACTGTTCATCGAGTTAGGCTTGTCTTTTATTTATGAAGTGTTTGCAAACCAGTAACTTTGTTACAAATCAGATTTATCTTCATCATTTTGCCATTAATGGCTATTGTAGACACATTGCATATTATCTTATAGATTGTTAATCTCAAGAAAGTGAATACTTCTTTGCTAGTCAATATTTGAAATCTGCTAAGGGAACTCGGTGACAGATGACTTGCTACAGGCATGATTTCTCTACCCTGATTAGATAGAAAATTAGGATCAGTGCCTGATGGTCAATATTTCAAGAACAGCATGCAGGAAGTGTTACTATTTAAGACTTAGAGAGAAAACTAAGCTTTGTAAACTGCATCATTCAGCAGTATTTCTAGTCTTCATTTGTACAAGTAATATTATGGCTATTTATGCTATGTATGATGTAGACAAAAGGTATCTTTCAAGCCTGTCAAGACAAGATGGTCTGTTGCAGTGTGTTCTCCCACAACCTTCCCGAAGACAGTGGGGCCTGTGGAAAGAATAGGGAAATCCTCTTTTGGGTAGATGTTTCAGAGATCTTTATTTTCTGGCCGCATGGTTGCGAGGCCAGCACACAGACTGAAGAATCGTGTGAGAACCAAGAGTTCTCGGGGCGGGGGGAACATAAAATGACCAATAGGAACATGGAACTTGGATACATGTGACCAGGGAGCAGGGGAAAATCCTGTGATCAGGCCATGCTTTTCACCCCTGGGCCCCCTCCCCGCAGGGGGAGTAGCGGGGGAGCCCCAACACCTCACCCTTTTTGTTTTTATTAAGAAGGTTTTTCTTAAGGGTTTTAAAGCTCAACATTTGAAACAACAGAATAAACACAAAATAACAAAAACAATTTCAAACAAAGAAAGTTAATTCTCTCCTTTCCTTCCCTTCCCTTCCCTCCCTCCCTGTTATCCCCCTCTAGGTATTTGGGAATTTTGAGGGAATGGGTTTGAAGGGTATGGAAAAGCATGGTTTTGGGAGGAAAACCATGGAGGGAGAAACAGGATAGGAATTTGTGGATACATAAACTGGGGATAATAAAAGGGAAAGGTAGGATGGGGGAAGGGAGACTGTAGGGGTAATTTACAATGAGAATTTTGTTTGGACAAATCATGGTTTGGAGCATAACGGCTGCCTTTTACAGGAATTCCACCTAGTCCTGTAATGTTGGCTGCTTGTAGACCTTCCTTTCCTTGAACAATATTAAATTCTACCATTTCCCCATTTTCTAAGCTAGGGAGGAATTTTTTGGGGTTGTTCTTCTCAACGGCAGTTTTATGGACGAACACATCTTTTTTGTTGTCATGTCTTATGACAAATCCATAATTTTGATTGACGTTGTACCATTTCACAGTCCCCAAAACCTTAGTTGTGATGGTTTTATTGTCTCCTTTTGCGGGTCTGTGTTGTTGGTGCTGTTTTTAAGCGGCTACTGCCGCGTCGCTGCTTTCACTTTTGCTTTCGCCTTTTGCTACTGCTCCCCCCGCTGCTCTCATAAGTGACCAATAGGAACATGGAACTTGGGTACATGTGACCAGGGAGCTGGAGAAAATCCCGTGATCAGGCCATGCTTTTCACCCCAGGGCTCCCTCCCCGCAGGGAAAGTTGGGGGGAGCCCCAACAATGGTCCAGTGACATTTTTGCTATCATTATGAACCCCAAAATTTGGGAGTTTGGTTGGTTGGTTTTTCTTCTGCACAATAGGGATTCTGCAAATGGTAAGATCTGCAAGGACAACTTAGAGTTGTGTCTTAGAGTACCTAAAACCAAAATTTTATGACAAATAGGAAGATCTTTCTCAAGTGTTTAATATCTCTTCTTCATGAATCAAGCCTTCTGGCATTCTAAGAAGATAGATCTCATATAGCAAATTGCTGACTCTTCCTTCAGCTTTTGTAAATTTTCTCCTGGGAATCTTACACAAATCTAGCAGGCATACCACTGGAGATTAATGTTTATCCATTACAGAAAACAATACAAACACGGGCACAAAATTTGGGCTTCCTTCTGAAACTGTAAGATTTACATGAATTATAGGTTTTAGACAAGAACAACCTGAAAAATCCTAAATGGTAAAAATAGCAGCACACTATACAGTATTTCTATTATTTAGGTTGGAACAAAAGGATATTACTGCTTGAATATAGGCTCCCTATTCCTCTGCAGATTTCAAACAGAGTGTGACCTGAGCGTGTGAATCTTTTCAAAGTATTGCTGAGCAAGCACTGACACCCAAAGTTTCTCACAAATTGCCTGCCTCTCCTCTCAAGGTCATGCTCTATTAAGGCTTTGATACTAGAACAAGCTTCCCAGAAGGTTTGCTCTGAACCGTTAAGTGCACGTAGCCAGACTGCTGTAACATCAGCCTGTCTCCTGACTGATTCCTTACAGAGCAATTTTTTATTACAGAGTATTGTATGGATCTGTTGTAAGCACTACTATTAAGGCAGGCCTTGTTAAGATTGCACAGTGGTCTCTTCCACAATAGATTAGAGAACTAGAATGTGATATGGCCTCATACGGTCTCAAGTTTCTGCTAATTTTTTTCAGCAATAGGTGATGTTTTATTGCCAATACATATTTTGCATTGTACCTCATGTCATTATTAAACTGATTTACAATTGTCCTAAAAAACTATGTTTACAGTAAATTCACCTTATCCTTCAAAACATTCCTGGTTTTGGCTAAAGTTAAGTGTCTATCTTTTACCTGATAATTAGAATATTTTCAAGCCATAACTATTTGGGGTTTGTTGTTTGGGTTGTTTTTTTTTTTTTTTCATTTTCAAATTACTGACCTAAGTCAGATTTTCCAGCAAAGACAATAAAAAATACTCAGTGCTCTCACTTCTTGGTCATGTACAATTGATTAGCATGTTCCAAAAATGTTCTGATAAGAAATTTACATTGCCACCCTGTGCATTTCTTCTGAAATTTTGAATCCATTACTTGGTCAAAATTTGTTATAAAAACAGAAGTCATAAGAAACATCTTTTTGCTTTCTTATGAATAATGTCCACAAGGCAGGTTGCAGTTCATGTCAGAAAGACAGAGTTAGAAGAGCTGCATAACTGCTTCTCTTTTACTCTTTTGTGAAAGTCCATGGAGATTTTTTCCCTGAATTCACACTGGGAGTTTCCATGTTTTCTACTTTTAAATTAATTCTTCCCTTAAATGTGTTTCTCTGCTTGTGGTTATGTTATATTACTTACCGTATTTCATTTGTTCTGTTTTGCTTTTATTCTATAAGCCCTGCCTTGCCAAGATGAACTGCTTAAAATAAACAGTGAAAGGATGGGACTATGGGTAAGCTGCTCACATACATTTTCCACTAGGAAATGATGTGCTACATTGAAATTTGAAATTGTTCTGTTTCATATCATGTTCATATCTTAACTGTATGATATTTTTTAAACAAGAATACCTTGCATTTTAGAAGCTGTTTATAGAACATTTGCATTATTACTGTCCCATCTGTCACATAGCCAAGAGAGAAAGAAGAATCTGTGCAAATGACAAATAAACCCAGCAAGTTAATTTTCTATAACCAAGTCTTGTTAATAATTAATCGTGCTGAATTCCTAACCTATTACGGTTTAAATAGAATGCAGATTTGACTCTTAATTGAGATGAGAGAATGGATTAGGAAAAGGCTTAGAGAAATGGAAAAAAAAGAAGGCCATATCTCAAATTCAGCAGTGATTCTTTATTAGGAGGGATGAGCAGGCAAAGATGCTTATGCATCACAGAAAGTGGTATTTTTAAAGAAGAGCAAAAGAGAGTATATTGAAGAATAAGTCCAATAAGTTGCTGCCTATTAAAGCTGTCTCCCAGGCCCTCAAAGCAAGAGCACTTTAGGTGCTGTGTTATTATCTACTTTAATAGTAGTGTCACTAAATTACATGGGATGTGTGCTGAAACATGTGTGATTTGCTGAATATGTATTAAGTGATCCACAGCTGAGATTTCTGTCCATCTCGCAGCTGCAGACATGGGAGTAATGAGAAGGTCATTGCTCAGGCATAATTGAGGTCAGTAGATTATTGCTCAAACCAACAATATAATGTGACAAGGCAAAGAACTATCAGATTTAGTTCAATTCCTTGTCAGCAAAGATATTGCTTTTTTTCTGTTTAAGGTGGGACAGGAAAATCTTTACAGAACAAATGTATGTCTGAATGAGGCTGTAAGAGTATCCATTTCTTTGTTATACAAACCCCAACATTAATATACAATCTCCAAATTTAACTATGATATAAAGAATGCTGCAATATAGTCATAATTACCTAGAGAACTTTTTTTCATCATCATCTAGGTGTTGCAGAAGAAAAACAATACTGCTGCTTAACAGAGATTTAAATAGGTAAGCACTATGCTTACAGCAGCTGTTTAGCTCTTTTGAAGATACTATATTAAAAGCAAAGAAAAATATTTCCCCTGCCTGTGATCTATTTTCAGTTACTGACCTACTAAAAGTGTAGCATGCCTATAGAAATGATGCATCCTTTCAACACTGAAGAGGGAAACTTAGGGGTTGCTTTTAATTTCCCCCCTCTTTTTCAGTTGGAGTGCAATTCTTTCCGCTCTACAAATTCAGTCCATTATGTAAATAAAATGCCAAAAACAGCCTGAGAACCACTTTAGATGACAATCTTAAATGACTTGATGAATGTCAAGAAGCTCTTGAAGGAAATACAGGAAAATTTTGGTCAGAGCTATGTTGCATTGAGCATCAGTCTGAAACCTGAAGATCAAGATCATTAAGCCTTCCTTAAAGATACTCTAAGACTTTTCCATTCTAGCCCAGATGCAATCTTAATCAGTTACTCGCACTGTGACAGGAAATCCTCACACTCTAGATCTCCATTTCTGTTTGTAAGAAATATCCCATCTGATCTGGAAAGGTAAGCCTCTTCTGTTGGGTAAAGCGAGTTGGTCTGACCTATGTGAAATGGGTTACACTTGTACTGAAAAAATTACCTCATCTGAACAAGGAGAGCTAATCACTGCAAAATCTACTCTTTGGGGTTTACAGTAATACTCCAAACAAACCCTTAGTTATGCTAGTACTCTGGGATTTCTAAGCACTTCCCAGTTTATCTTACCTGGACATGCATTCTGGTCATATGCAGAGCTCAGTAGAAGCTGAAGCTGAGGCCTTAGAAGCCTCTCTGTCCCTGTCATTGCCTCATTTCTGGTATGTGAGCCTTGTTGCAGAGGTAGGTGTGGGAGGAATCCCTCTGTCTGGGGGGAGGAGGAATTGGCTGGCCAGCATACTGTGAGAACTGTCAGCAACAAAACTACCAGGCAGCAAAGCTCTTTGGAACCCCAGGTGTGACTATGAAACAGGAATGTTGTGCAGTGGTGAAGATGCTGGACTAAAAGCTTCAGCTCTTTAGGTAAATGATAATTTCTGTGTTAAATATTCTATTGACTGAATGACTCAATGGCCTTTTTTCCTTTTGCTCTTTCAACATTTCATTATCTATCATTCTAGGTTTAAACTCATCAGTTCTCTAAACTGCACCTATTTTTCCTAAAAACTGGTGTTTCAGAATTTCATCACCGCTAAGGTCTGGGTACTCATTTCAGTTTGGCATCATTTCATTTTGTACTGTTACAAATGTAAATACATTATTCAGGAATACTCCTTCTATGGGACTGCATTCCAGATCACAGTGAATCCCACTAAGCAGAGGTTAACTAATAAATCATGACGTTCTTCATGCATTGAATTCACCTCAAAGGGAAAAGGTTACTTATGGCTCAAATTTAACAGGCTGAAAAAACAATAAACAAAGTTTGCAGTATGAAAACTGTCAAAATTTCGATTTTTTTTCTAGCAATCAATTTTAAAAGGATTTAGCTCTACTGCTGCAACCTGTGTGCTTGCTATTAAATCAAATTGGCTATATCTTGTCTGTATAAGATAATTTAGGAGGAAACTTTCAGAAAGGCCTTTAAGAGTTTGTTATTCACAGAATCACAGAATGGGTCATGTTGGAAAGGACCACAGTGAATCATCTGGTCCAACCTCCCTGCTCAAGCAGGGTCATCCCAGAGCACATGGCACAGGACCGTGTCCAGAAGCTTCTTGAATATCTACAGTGAGGGAGATTCCACAGCCTCTTTGGGCAATCTGTTCCAGTGACCAGTCACCTGCAGAGGAAAGTTCTTCATCATGTTCTGGTAGAACTTCCTCTGTTCCAGTTTCTG
>WEIT01033859.1:15596-37779 GCA_013389985.1 Dryoscopus gambensis | reverse complement strand
GAGGCTGTTTCGCAGTCCCATACGTCATTCAGAGTTATCATTTCTTGGAAGTTTGATTTGAAAGGTGAAATTAGGAATAACTTCTCAGATTCACACTTTGAAAAATTTACTTCCAGGTTCCATTAGCTAAGAGAGAGAAAGTTAAAAAGGCCACCAGCAAAACTAAGGAGACCAGAACCTGGCTTTCTAGCAGTAAGTTCCATTTTGCCAATAATGTAAATTCAAAACTGACACAAGAATGGTTTCCTCTAAATTCTTTCAAAATTGTCTATGGTCTCTATGATTATATGATTTTTTGTTTCAATGTAATTGCTAAACTAAAGCTGCAAAGCCCAGCAAACACACTTTTATCACAAAGGTACTTTTAAGCATTTTTCCTAAGTTAGCACTTAAATAGCAAGTAATAGAAAATTAAGGACCTTCCAATCACAACATAAAACTTATCTTTGGCATCTCTAGAGCTATCCAGCTAGCTATGTAACTCTTACCTTATATCATCCCAATGGGGTGGAGTAATAGGCTGTCTGTGGAAGTCGTTTATATAGGATTCTATGTGGTTTCTTTTTTAAATGGGCATGCTAAATTGTTAACGCCTTTCAAAGGAAAAAAGAAAATGAGTCATGTGCTTAGTCAGTAACTCTGACTAAAGTTCAAAACTAATTCCCTGAAGTAGTAAATTCTTGATGTCATAAGTTTTCACACCAAAACAGTAGTAAAACCTCGTTCTTATCTAACTTTTTATAGTTATCAAAACAGTTAATTGGAGATATCTTGCCATGAAATAGCCCATAAAATTTTTATGATCCTAAGAATAAGATTCAAAAGACTCTATCCTTAAAATAACAACTCAGTTTGGTTTGCTCTTTATATCAACAAATATGAACAAGCATTAAAGCCCAATCTATTTGCTGGAGGCATCATTTGTAAAAATGAAGAACTCTCTATAAACTTAAAACCTGAGTCTCATGTTTGATTCCACAGCTGCTTTCTTTTACCAAGCACAACCATTTAAATGTACAAGCACAAAAGCCTTGTCAAAAGACAAAAAGTCCCAAAATATTTCTGAGTCCACTGGGACATTAAAGGCAATATTGAGCTTTCTTTCTAAAAACTGCTATCTTCTTAAAAGCCAAACAGCAGTGGAATATCCAGAAGTAACCTCTGAAGGGATCAAGTCCGATGGTCACTGCTAGATGCCTTTTTCACTCTCCCTCATCTGAATTCATCCCAACCTCCTAAACTCATCTTTCTCCTCTTCTGCCTTTGTAATGGAAACACAGGGTTACCTTTACTTATGGTGAAAGTTTTCTTTGATTGTAGGATCCAACTCTTTACACAAAGAGAGCAAAAAAGCATTATGCTGAGAATAAACAGTTTATTCTGCCACCAAATAGCTTCATAACCTGCTCTGAAAAATTTTAAATTCTGCTTTCCATTTCATAGCTGAATATCTCAGTCACTCACTTTTCTGAATTCTGAGGCTGTTGGGAGTTATTTAATGATTTTTTTAACTTAATTAACCCACTTCCCTGATATCATTATGAGGGTTATGAACAGGATGGCTAGTCTGAAAGTGACTCGAGAATCTCTACAGTTTACACATCTCTAAAGAGCACTCTTGTTAGTGCTGGTACCATTACCATTCCCTGGCAGAACAGAATGTGGATTCATCAAGTCAACTATGCACTATGAGGAATGCACGGTGGAACCTCCGTTACAGTTTCACAATTAGCACCTGAAAGCAATGGTTTCTAAGCCATATTTTGAGGTATAGGTTAGGTATTGGTAGAATACTGAAATGAATCCTGCATATCTGTGGTCATTAATTTCAATGCAAGTTAAACCAATCTGAACCCCAGTGATCCAAACACAATATGAACAATGTGCCAGACTAACTAAGCAAGTGCTGTTCATGTCATTGGTTCTGAACATATTTGTTTACAGTTTATCAGTGTGTTGCCTGAGTGCTGATGACTTGCACGATCATAGTTGGAATATATTAATAAACCCAAGTGATTGCTTAATCCTTTTTAGCAATGACAGAAACAGAAATAGGAACTAAGTAAGGGCATGTAGCAATAATGGATTGAGTCTGTTGTTAATATAGGCAGTCTATTTATAACTGAATTACATGTTGGTTTGTCATCAAGTTCATTACACATTTTATCTAAATTTAAAAGCAAAAAGTTCAAAAGGGAGACAAAGACCTGTCATATGGGAGGCACTACATTTGTTTTGTCTCCCATGCCCTTACAGTGTTCACCTCTGAACCAAACCTTTAGTTTCCTCTATTCAGACATATCTGATAATTCCAAAAAGACAAATAAAATATATGTGTACTTCCCCAAAGAATGACATCCTAATGAGACTCAAATATAGGAAATAGCTATTTATTTGCCTAGTCATCATGATTTCAATCAAGTTTTTACTGTCTTCTGGTGAGAAAACATGCATGAGTGAAGTATCTGTGGGACTGTGTGTCTTTCAAAAACAACTTGGGAAAAAAGAATTTGAATGCTTTTTAATTCCAAGTAGATATTAAGACTAAAATACTTGTGGATTCCCCGTTTCCATCAGGACACAAAAAGGATTGCTACACAAATCACTAGATGTTATTTTTTCACTGAAGCAGTGCTCTGGCAAGAGAGGAGGTTGTGACAGAAATACGTCATTCTGCATTATCATGAAAACCTAGTAAGAAAAGGCACTGGCTCTTGGACAAAACAATTTCCAATCAGTCAAGTCTTAAAAATTAGCTTTGTACATAATTATAATTCATGGATATTCATGTGTCGTTGAATAAGGGAGCAGTTTTTACATTTTTCATTCTACAGCTATGAAGTTTTCCAGTACACTTATTATGGTTGTTGCTGTTATTGTTATAGAAGTTTTAATAACACCAAGCACAGCAGGGTTCTGCCATGCCAGGAGCCATACTAATCCATAGGGAGAAAAAGGACCCCACCACAAAGAGTAATATGTGTGACAACCCCTAGTTCTTTTTATTAGCTCTGCACTATGGGGCTACTCAGGAGGAACAGAAGTAAAAGGAAGAGCAGCTTCTGGCCTCTAAATTATTTTTCTTGGACTTTTTTTTCCACTTTAATAGTAATCTCATGTATGATTGCAAAAACAAGATTTTTAAATGACAGTAAATGATGCAAAGCTGTCTGCATGCATTTGCTGAAAGCCTGAAACAATATCCAGGCCCTGCCTCATTCAGAACAGCTGTGGATAGTGTTGTTCCATTGCTAATAGTCTGAGCATGGACAGAAGCAACTACTTTTGTGATTATTAACAAATAGAAGAGAAGACATGACATCATAGTATGAAGATGTTTGAAAAATTTTCAAAAAATTTGAAAGATAAAGAAAGGATGGAGCACAAGAGGATTTCTCTTAACTTCCTAGAGGTGGAATCTGGAAGCTGCAAGCCTTGTAAATTCTGAACATTGCTGGGACAGGGATAGGGTTCACCCCATTGAACCTGATCTACCTAAGTATAATGCACATAGTCATGCTAATCATCTAGGTTTTTTTCTCCAAAGACAACAGAGAAAACCTGCAGTGGGAAAATTAGATCCATTTAGATAATTAAAGTTATATAAACCACTTTCACTGGCAAATGCAGTAGAACAATAATTTCCCTATACCTATTCAATATTCCTTTTCATGTATGCAGGGATGACATTATTTTTTTTTTCCATACAGTTCATCTGAGATGTGAAATAAGATTATTATCGAACAGGACTCCCGGCTTCCTTTTCAGAACTGCAGCTTCTCAGAAAGAAATACCACATCCTGTCAAATCCCCTCTTTCTCTATTCCTGATTCATGACACTGCATTCAGCTACCTCAAAAAGTTCCCCCTGACAGTTCTTCTATTGAGTAACTGCATCTGGTATCAAGGCTTAAATTTAGATGTTTAAGCTGTTATTTTTTAAAAAGATGGAACATAACTGTGCATAAATAGATATACAAAAAAAGAGAAAAAGGTAGAACTAGCCTTGAGCCATGTGTAGCCTTTATAGTAAATACAAACAAGCATTTCCCTAGTATCAAAGAATACCAGGTGGGAAGGGACCTCAAGGATCATCTGGTGCAATCTTTTTCAGAAAAAGAACCAGATGGCCCAGCACCCTCTCCAGCTGAATCTTTAAAGTGTCAAAGTTGGGGAATTCACTTCCTTGGTTAGATTATTCCAATGACTAGCTGTCCTTGTTGTGAAAAATGTTCATCTTCTGTCCAACTAGAATCTCAACAGCAATAACTTGTACTCTTTACCCCTTGTCTTTTCCATGTGTCTTGTTTTAAAAATTGACTCTCCATCTTCTTTGTAGCCACCCCTTAAATACTAGAACCATTACCACCATCAGGTCTCCCCTGAACCTTCGTTTCTCAAGACTGAACAAGCCCAGTTCTCTCAGCCTTTCCTCATGTGACAGGCTTAAACCCTTGGATCATCTTTGTGGCCCTTCTCTGGACCCTCTCCAGCTGCCCACCTATTTTTTGCACAGTGGAGACAAAAACTGAACTCACTATTCCAGGTGTAGTCTGGCAAGTGCTGAGTAGAGTGGGATAATGACATCTTTATCTCTGCTGGTGATGCCTTTGTTGATTCAGCCTGGGATCCTGTTGGCTTCTTTGCCACAGCAGCAGACTGTGCACTCATATTCAACTGCTTGTCCAACCGGGCCAGGTTCCCTTCCACTGAGCTCTGAATGAGCTGAAGTTTGCTCTTCTAAAATCTAAACCCTTTGTCTTAGTACAAACCCTCATCATGCTCAACATGATAACTCCACAAAATTGTGATCACTGCAACCAAGGCCATCACTAACATTGCAATATAACAATAAAATGTTACAAGATTACATTTACAATTACAAAGCAGTGCCTCTTTCCTTGTTGGCACATGTAACATTCGTATAAGGAAGCAGCCCTCCATGCATTCCAGGAAAATGACGGATGATGGCAGCCATTTGATTGTTCTTCCAACAAATGTCTGGGTAATTGAAGTCACCTGTAAGTACCAGATTCTGTCAACTCAAAGCTTGTTTAAGTGACCCAAATATTACTGCATCAGCCTTATAATTCTGGTTTGGAGGTTGGTAGAAGATACCAACTATAAGATGCCCCCAGAGAAGATTTTGATCCAGAGGCATTCAAAAAGACTTCCACAACTGCTGTGGTTGACTCTACATATTTAGGTTCTCCTTATCATACAGCATGACTCATCTTTCTCTTCATCCCTGCCTGTCTTTACGAAACAGTCTATTGCCATCCACTGTAATTCTTCAGTCATGTGAGTTGTCCCACCATGGTTCAGTTATTCCTGTGATATCCTAACTTTCTGACTGACTCACGAAGTTCCAGTTCCTCCTGTTTGTTCCCCAGGCAGTGTGCATCTATCAACACACACTTGAGGTGAGAGGTGACTGCCTTCCGGTTCTGTCTGGCCAGGCAAATAAGGAAAATTCATCACTACTCTGTTGGCCTGACTTACTCCATAGTTGGTTGCAATGGTGTAAGTGTTGCCACTTTGGACCCCACCCCCAGAGTCCTGCTGTTTAAAACTCACCATGTTGTCCAGCCTACTACCAAAGATCACCCTTCCTCTTCTAGAGAGGTGCATCCCATCCCTCCCAAAAAGGCTACAGTGATCAAAGGATGTCTGGTTCTCAGGTCAGCAGATGGGTGCCTCAATACCCCTTAACAGTGCATCACTCATTATAAGCATTTGTCCTTTCCTCTTGTGGCATCGACTGCATGCTGCTGGTATGGTTTCTCCTTGCAGACCTTGTTCCTGGGTGTCTACAGCAGTTAAAGCTTCATATCTGTTTTTGGTTGCAATGATGGAGGGTGGGGAATGAAGCAGAGTCAGGCTTTTGTGGGTCATGAAGGTCAAAGATGTCACATTCTCTGTGTTGTCTGCTACAAGTGTATGGTTCTGAAACCACTTATCTATCTCCACCTCAGCCTCTCTAGTACTGTGCAGTTTTTTTAGCTGTTTCCTGCAACTCAGCCAGCTAATGCAACACCAACACCCTGTGCACATCTTTTGCAGACGTTTATGTTTTCTCCAGGAGGGTGCGGTCACTCATTACAACCTACTGCCTCTACTGAAGTCTCCTTTCTTACCAGTCCCATCTTCATGGAAGCCTCAAACATCTCAGAAGCTTTCTCTGTAGAAACACTGGGTTTATATCTGAGGCACGTGCCCGCCATATGGCAGAGACCTAGAGCACTTCCCTGGGCTGTGGGCCCACAGGCAGGGTGCACAGCCCTTCTCACATGTCCGTCTGTGCAAACTGCTGCACTCTCTCAGTCCCTGTCTGCCCTCTTGATCTCCATCTGCCCACCGTGTTTGCATCACTCCCCAGGGCCATTTCAGTCTCCCACAGTTGCTCCTGGCAAGGCCTGACCTGCATAAGCCTGTCTCACGAAAGCTGCTGGCTGCAGGCAGCAGCTCCCTGCCCTGCCTTGGGTGTCCATGGCACCAGGAACCCCCTGTACCCTTTGATCCATGCTCAGCCGCAGGCCTTGCCATTGCCACTCCTGCATGCCTCACTGACTTTCCTTAATGTTCAAGAGCAGGTAATTTATACTTTTCTCCAGTATTAAAATATTGAACAATTAAGAATTTTAATGCAAAAATAAATTGTGTACATTTTAATCTAGCCTGCAACCAAAACAGTTATAAGTAAGGCAGAAGCTCTCTATTTGACAGCAAATTAATTGCAGCCTGAGGCCTCAAATAATAGCTCAATCAACTCAAAACTGTTCCTTTAAGAAAAGCTGGTTTTCTTCCTAGTCCCTATAAACCTGTTAGCAGCCCTCAACTTAAGAGCATGTATCAGCCTTTGCAGATTGGCAGGCTATTACAGGATTACAGACAGCAAACAAGTTTTCACAGAAATTACATCTTCTGGCAATTCACAAGGGTCTTACGCAAGTGGTGAGACAACCACATAACTCTGTTTAAATATACATAGGTATTACTGAAGGGAGCCTCTAACTGGCCAAATGTACAGGTTGCTTTTTCAGTATTGTAGGCAGCAATAACATATTTAACTGTTTTAATAAACTTCACATATGTTCACACACAAGACATGCACACCTCCCAAGCATACACCAGGTCACGAAGTGCAAATGGCTAATATTAGCCAACAGAGAGATAAGTAAAATCAAAGGAATTAAATAATCCATGCTAAAGACAAAGGAATTAAATAATCCTTGCAGGATCTCACATATACCAATTACACACATTCATACTTACAGTGAAAAACAGCAGTCAACATGTTCATGCAGATAAGCACTATACTGTAGAGATACTTCTGGGACTAAGAAGTGGGCAGACTAAAAGACAGAGTTTCTCACTAACAGAAGTATTTCTAAGATGTAATACGTGTTGTAGGCTCCTAGCAAAGGAAACTCAGATCCACCTCAGACATTTGCAGTTCAGGGTGCAGTTCCAGTATTTATTTATTATTCTTAACAGCACTCTCTCCAACACAAGGAACAACAGGTGAACAGCGGCCTGGGAGAAAGACTGTTGGTGACTCTTCTGTCCCCCTGTGTGCTTGCTTCCCTGCAGGCATGACTAATCAGCATGTCAACAAAAGTTGTGGGAAATGCAAGTTTTTGTAGAATCACAGAATAGTATAGGTTGGAAGGGACCTATGGAGATCATCTGATTCAACTCCTCTGTTCAAGCAGGAACTTAAAACTTGTCAACAGAGTTCTGTGAAAACCAGAAAGTTGAAGTGAGGCTCCTAAACACATTAGTAATGGAAGTAGAAAAAAAAATTACAAACTAAGTGATTCTATGATGTAGATACCAGCATGCAATGCCCCTTTTATTTTCTGTACCCCATGCTGCCCTCCAACAAAGATTACTTCTTTTGTCTGATTAAAAAAATATTACAAAACATGTTCATCTACTATTGTCAACAGGAAGGCAATATGGACTATATCCAAATAAAGATTTCAAGAGCTATCTCAGGATTTCAGTGAATGTTTGGGACATAACAGACAAATTTAATTAAAAACAAAACCAAATTAACAAAAAGACCCCCAAACTTGCTCACCCATCAGACCAGGATGTGAACTGATAAGATACCTCTATCTTCAACTTAAAAGATGCCTGAGCTCCTGTTGTTGCCATCCTGCTCACACCGAAAAGCTCTGTGTGCTGAAAAAGTAAACATCCTGTTCTAGCAAGCCTGTGAGATTCCAGAGACACACTAGATACTCCTGTGAATTCAATCTGGTTTAACAGGTCCAGAGCACAACCAACGCATGTGGAGTATTTCAAAACATAGCACCGATGACATTCATTTAATTTAGCTTTGTGGGCACTGAAGGTGGTGACACATTTTCAGCCCTTAGCCAGAGCTAATAAATTGCTCACCATAATGAGGTTCTCAGTCATCTACACACTAGGGAATCACCAGAAGGACTTTGGACCATCTACACTGAATTATTTTGCTAGTGGAGGCAGTAGCTGTTTCAGATAAAACCCTTAGCCTTGTTTCAGAAGCAGAATCAGTCATTTTCACCTCCCAAATGAGCACCCTTGCTGCTATGCTGCAGAGTCAAGCTCCATTGTGCTTGCCCTCTTGGCACCCTCTTTGACGTCCTCATGCAGCCGCTCAGCTAAAGGCACTCATACCGACACTCAACTCTTCCTGAACAGTGGTTGTAGGCAATAAGAGGCTATTGAAGAAGTTCGTACCTCTTTATCTGGTTGCTGTTCGCTTCTTTTTAACTCCAGGTACACAAAATGACCCATCTGCAGCCTGTAAAATGTGGGATGAAAAATGCTACCCAGAGTGGTAATTTCCTCTTTTTTTACTGGTAGGTAGGACTTCTTCCCACTCCTTAATCTCTGCATTTCTTGTTGTTCAGCCTCCTGAGTCTCCCATATCCTCATCTCACTGGGGGATTATAGCCACCTACCTTTAGCTTCTGGATTCACTGTAAAGTCTGTAAGCCTGTCAGCTGGGTGAGTGTCCACCATCAAGGTCTTAAAGTGCACCTACCCACCAAATGAGTTTATCCTTTCTGGCTACAGTCTTCCTTATAAATCCACAGCTGATATCTTCCGAAAACTGTAGAAAAGCTTCAAAGTGTCAAGTGAGATGGCATTTCTTGACAACCTATGTCACAGAAAATTAGCCGAAAAAGACACATGAACTAATCTTCATCTTCCACATATTTTCTCAAATGACAAAGAAAAACCTCTGCAAAATCAAGAGATGAACCAAAAAGCACCTTTGGGCTTTCAAAATCCCTTTGAACTTTCAAATCAGAGACAGGTATTGTGCTCCAAACAAAAGCATATAGAATATGATACACACTTGACCCAATTATCCTGTAGCAGATAATTACCCTGCTTTTTCCTGAGCAGGGCGCTCCCCACCAGGATTATGTTCTCTTGTTTATCTTGCATGACAAGAACTCCCTGTGAGAGCAATCACAAAACAGAGGAAGGAAGACAGGTTAAGTACAGATGTTCAAGGAGTCTTTGGGAGAAGAACAGCAATGTTCTTCTGTGCCAAAAATAATTGCTCCTTTGGTCTGCCTCTCTGCAAGACGTTCTGTTCCACATCAACTAACAGTCCTCCCGATAAGGAAGAATGGGTTGGTTTCTTGGTCTTCTGTTTACTGATTTTTTAAACTCAAGCCGTTCCCATTAAGCAAGAGATCTCAAAGTGATTTGAAATATAATAGTTTGGGTTGCAAGGAACCTTTAAAGGTCATCTAGTCCAAGCCCCCTGCAATGAGCAGGGATTTCTTCGACTAGATAGGTTGCTGAGAGCCCTGTCCAACTAGACTTTGAATGTTTCCAGGGTTGGAGCACCGCACACCCCTCTGGGTGACCTGTTCCTGTGTTTCACCACTCTAATTGTAAAAATTTCTTCCTTATATCTACTCTGAATCTACCCTCTTTTAGTTTAAAGCCATGAGACCTTGTCCTATTACTCCAGACCGTATTAAAACTCTGTCCCGGTCTTGCTTATAAGCCTCCTTTAAGTATTGAAAGGACATAACAAGGTTTTCCTGGAGCCTTTTCTTCTCCAGGCTGAACAACCCCAAATCTCTCAGAGCTGTTTCATTGCTTTGATCTTTTTTGTGGCCCTCCTCTGTAACCCCCACAACAGGTCCATATCTCCCCTGTGCTGAGGACTCCAGAGTTGAATGCAGTATTCCAGTACAGTATCACAGATTAAGTGATGCACTTCACCCATAAGAGAGAAGTAGCAATATGTTTATTGATATAAACAAGCAATTTAACAAAGTCTGATAGTAAATGTGACAGTGGTTTAACAAGATTTAATTCAAGGTACACTTGATTTTTTATTGCATAAAGGACGGAGTCAGACAAAACTATCAGGGACAACGTTCTGTTGAGTTAAGAGATTCAGAAAGAACCCCTTGCTTTCTAAACTGCTTTCCAATGGGAGTTTAGATGCAGCTGAATGCAGACTTAGTCCCAGACTAGGTCAATGGTTTACGCCTCAAGGATAATCTGTGCACAATCCATCCTTTATATCACTCAGCTATGATTTCAAGGTTTAACATGCTATTAATCACTTACCAAGAATCTGTTGTAGTAAGTCTCTCAACCACGAGGAGTAGACCTGAGAGGCATTCCTGCTCAAAGGGAGGTGCTGGCATGCAGTTCACTCCCATGCAGGACAGCTCAATGGGCCCAGGCTGTCGACTATTCATGGAATAAGAAGATTGGCTTGCAGTCATACTTACATGCCAGACGTATTTTGGGTTGTTGCACACTCAACTAGCCCTGAGCTGTTGAGCAAAACTAACTGCCCTTAGCTGTTGAGCAAGATTTAGGGCCCTTAGCTGTTGTGTTGTTATCTGTAAGTCAGACACAGCCATCACAACCACCATTGGTGGCTATTAGTGAAGCAGAAAAAGGCAGGGTGGGGACCACACTGTCACAGTGGTGTCTCTCAAGAGGAAAGCAGAGGGGCAGAATCACCCTTCTCGATTTACTGGCCACACATCTTTTGATGTAGGCCAGGATGCAGTTGTCTTTCTGGGCTGCGAGAGCACATTGCTGGCTAAGTGCAGCCTCTCATGCACCAGTGTATACCCAAGTTGTCTCAGCAGGGCTGCTTTCATTCCCTTCCTCCCCCAGCCTGTATTGGTTCCAGAGATTGTCCCAACGCTGGTACAGAACCTTGCACTTGGCCTTGTGGACCCTCATGAGATTCCCATGGGACTACTTCTCAATCTTGTCCAGCTCCTTCTGGATGGCATCCTATCCTTCAGGCCTGTCAGCTGCACCACTGAGCTTGGTGTCCTCTGCAAATTTGCTGAGGGTGCGCTCAACCCAACTGTCTATGCCATTGATAAAGGTATTAAATACTAGTGATCCCAAGTTGGAAGCCTGATGACACCACTCATCACTAATCTCCATTTGGATATTGAACCATTCAGCACTAGTCTCTGGTTGTGAAAATTTAGCTCTTCCTTAAAACTTGTTTTGGTAGCCTTAGAATGAGCCAGAAGAAACTGGACTGTGGTGTATAGGTAAAACCTTATAAAATGAAGGCTTTGTTGCCTTTGTAAAATCATGGCTCAGGCCTGTTACTTCAGCTAAGTAAAAAAGGAGTGTGGGAAAGAGACACAGCTGAATTAGGGGTAGAAAACATGCTGCGTGACTGTCGCGTGCTCACATCGTGGTGTATGGTCGTTGGTTGAATTGTGTTTGTTGTGCTTTAAAACTATGTGAACTGATAACCGGCTAACTGCTTAAAAGGTCAGGTTTTTGTAATAAAGGGGCTCTCCCTTGCACCTGCCTGGGGATTCTGCGTTGCTCATTATTGCAACACTGGACAGCTGAACTTTTGCTTCTCGACAGAAAAGTTCTTTAGAGAAGACACTGTGCTTCTAAATA
Organism: Dryoscopus gambensis; assembly: GCA_013389985.1. Classification (NCBI taxonomy): domain Eukaryota; kingdom Metazoa; phylum Chordata; class Aves; order Passeriformes; family Malaconotidae; genus Dryoscopus; species Dryoscopus gambensis. The sequence goes on along the minus strand of WEIT01033859.1, from coordinate 25,854 downwards.
GATTTCATGGAAATGGCAGACAGGCACGTGAACTGCCGATTTACATACTAATCTGGCACACATAAATTGAAGCCTCTTTATCTAGAACTGCCCACCCACTCTAGATGGTGACAGTAAGGATCTACTTACATGGGAGATGAGTGTCCAATTGCCTTTAACAGTTTATGGAGATCTGGTGTGCTGGTTTTGGCTGGGGTAGTTAACATTCTTCACAGTGGCTGACATGGGGCTGTGTTACGGATTTGTGCTGAGCAGAGCTGATAATACAGAGATGTTTTTGTTATTGCTGAGCAGTGCTTACACAGAGCCAAGGCCTTTTCTGCTTTTTGTACCACCACTCTGGCAAGGAATTTGGGGGTGCATGGGAGGTTGGGAGTAGACACATTTGGGACAGGTGACCCAAACTGACCAAAGGGATATTCCAAACCACATGACATCGTACTCAGTATATAAAGCTGGGGAGAAAAAGCAGGAAGGGGTGGGGGGGACAAAACACATTTGGAGTGATGGCCTTTGTCTTCCCAAGTATCTATTGCATATGATGGGGCCCTGCTCTCCTGGAGATGGCTGAACACACCTACCTGCCCATAGAAACAGTGAATTAATTCCCTGGTTTGCTCTGCTTGTCTGCACAGCTTTTGCTTTGCCTATTAAACTGTCTTTATCTTAGCCCATGAGTTTTCTACCTTTTATCCTTCCAATTCTCTCTCCTGATCCTGCAGGTGAGGGACTGAGCAAGTGGCTGCCTGGGGCGTGGCTGCTGAGTGGGGTTAAACCATGATAGTCCTTTTTTTCTGCCCAAGATGGGGCTTGAAGGGTGTGAGATAATGACAGATCTGATTGGGATGTGCTAGACTGAGTTTATATCTGTTAGCACTGTTTAGCTGGTAATGGATGGGCACCTATGTGTGCCATGGGGCTCGCTTTCCTGACTGCATGTTAGAGCCTAGTGCTGCTTAGCGACTGCTTTTTGTTTTTCACTTGTGCTGCTTGCTGTAGTGCTCTGCTACTTACCACCTTGCGGAATTGTGCCTGGGAACATCTTGATAACAGCCATGGCAATGTGCTTGAGCTGGCAGGTGGCCAGGGTGCTCCTGCTGTTTCTGCGCTGCTGCACTGGACAGGCTGGAACATTGGTCTAAACCAGAGCTGAAGTTCAGAGGGAGTGAGCAGCTACGTGGTACTTGGCTGCTGGCTGCGGTTAAACCATGGCATCTGGTCAACAAAGGGAATGGAGCATTGAAGAGAGACAGCTGTTGGACCATTGCAAGCGGTCACCGCACTCCCACTCCAAGTGGATGCAATGAACATGAGGAATGGCTGGGAAAGGAAGGAAATAGACTCTTTCAGTTAGAGGATAATTCCTATCCAAGAGATGTAAAGGGAAAGGAAGGCAGACAACATTCCATTTGTAATTACAATTAGTAATCTGAGAGTATTGCTAACTGAACAGGAGTGATTTCCCTGGACCATATTCCAGTAGCTGACCGGTGAGGAAAAAGAAAAAGGTGAAAAAAGATGAAAGTACGAGGCAAAGACCAAGATCAGGGATCAGGATGGACTCTGGTTCATTTACGAGAAATAATATTGAATGTGGCTGTCAATACTTAGGGATCAAAAAGGTTTTTTTCTAAGGATATGAAGTCTCTGTGTGACATGCCAGCATTCTAGGAAACACAGTCCCAAGCTGACAGGAATGCAAGAAGCTGAAATTCTCTACACGGTTCTGCTATATTGTATGTAAAGCAGGTACAGACATCTCTGCAAATATTCTGGCTCACAAAATGAAGTTTAAAACCACGTGTTGATAAAAATATACAGGCACAGATAGAGCCAGACAAGCAGACTTCCATGTTTGTACCAGCAACAGAAGAAGCTATCACCCTGACATGCACACCCATAATAAATAGGTGGATGCCAGGAGATACTGGATTAACCTGACAAGGAGACACCTTCTCTAATATCCTGTTGGCACAGAAACACTGTGGAGCAGAAGGGCAATAGTTACATTAGTTGTGTGTTTGGCAGAAAACTTCCCTGTCAGGGAAGTATAAAATTTCCTTCCAGTAAATTAAATGGGGAGGGATTTGCAAGGTCATCCCCTCCATGGATAACAGAATAAATGCTCACATTAGCCCCTGTAATATCTTTGTTGTATCTCTGAAGTCTGATAAATCAGAGTTTAGTTCACGTTCAGATCAATATTCTCTGATATATAAATATTCAAAATAATAAGGTAGTGTTTAAAATAAAAGCTAACAAAAAATTTCAAGCAGACAATTTCCTTGATGAAAGCAGGAGTAAAAAGAGAGGCACTGTAGTTTTATTCTGTGGTTTTCTCCATAAATAATGTGCACTTACAGTTCCTGAAGATCTTCGAGACCTGAGTGACCATTTTATGAGGAAACTTAAAAACATGTACACAATAGAAAAGGAGTCTACAAAGATAACATACTCCCTAGTAATAACAGCTGATCAAAGATGCAAACCTTTTGCAGTTCTCATGGAAGTCAGTTGGGAAATCATTCACGTACATTTAGGAAAGTGAAATGTTATGGACCTTTTATAAGGATGTGCAAGCACAGAAGTTGATTAGGTTCTTCGGAAGTGCCATGTTACATCATATCATTGCCTTCCAGGATTTTATGCAGTCTTAATGGAAAACCTCATGATTATGAAATCACTGTGGAGACAGGAATTTTTCTTTAAGTCAGCTTGGAAAGAAATATTCCCAGAATTAAAGTAATAAAATCTGGCAGCTCACCTTGCCTTTCTGGTATCCTACACTGATAAGCTGAAATTCTGTTCATCATGATAATGTTCAATTGAAACACACAGTTTCTAACCACAGTATCACCCAGACAGTTAAAATACTTAGGCACCTTCATTCTTCCCAAAAACAAAAATGAAAATTGAAATGAATGCAGTCTCATCATGCAGCAGAGGAGCCACTTATCCTGCCAGCACCCAGCACGTGGCAATTTCACAGCGTCACTGTGTGCTCCCAAAGCAAAGGAAAAGCGGCTCCTCAACATTAATAAATATCTGCTACTTGTGGGTCCTGGTGCCGGAATAACTTCTGGGTTCTCTTTGGAATTTTGTATTCTAGACAGACAAGCCACCCTAGATGAACCCAGGAATTCACCTCCCATCCTGCTGCCCCCATCACCTGGCCACCCCCATCATTCATTTGTGGGCATTTTCCTGAAGGCCAAGGGAAGTGTGATCCTTTCTTGCACGCTGGCTGGTGAAGGCACCAGAGGGCACACGTCTCCCACTGGCAGCCCCCAGCTTGACAGTTAAACTGCTCCCTTTGGACACAGGGCTTTGAGGCACTGCATTTCCCACAGGCATGGAAAGAATAAGATAGGATAGGATAGGATAGCATGGCATGGCATGGCATGGCATGGCACGGCACAGGATACAACTTCTCTGTCAGGTGCTGTGGGGGACACTGTAAAGATCAAGTCCATCAAATTTCCTTCAGCAATGGCACCAGCATAATTATTCTGCATTATAGTGGAAGAAATGGGATAGAAGACTTCTTGATGTAACTTTGTTTTACTCCAGTGTCCAGTGTGTCTCACACAATCGGCAAAGCACTTTTGGAAATGTCCCTCTGTCCTGGCATTCCAAAGAGGGTCAGAAATAAGCCATCTATGCTCTGACTGAGAACTTGGAACTACAAACATCCATTCCTGATGTAAGAACACAGCTCTGCATTTTGAAATTTAAATACACCATGCTTTCTGAGACTTGGTTGTGTTGCACTTCACCACAGTCTACCACTGAGCTCAAAGACTTTACGAAAATAGACGAACAAGAGGAATTAATTCCTTAGCTTCTTGAGAGCTGCACTGGTGTTCGCAGCTGATTTTACAACTTTTCTAGACTACCTCTATAGTAGGAATCAAATCAAGACCTTTTTACAGTGAGGATTCTCAGGTACTGGAACAGGTTGCCCAGACAGATTGTGGAGTATCCACCAGTGAAGATGTTCAAAACTGGACTGGAGAATGTCCTGAGCGAACTGCTCTAGCTGACCCTTCAGCAGGGCAGGGTGGACTAGGTCTCTAGACAACTCTCCAATCAGAACTATCCTGTGAAATTTATTTTGTTTTACAATTAGTTGCAACATTCTGATTTCCTATTTTTTCATGAAAGCAGACAGCTGAGAAATTAAAAGTAGCTAAAGAACAATATTAACATAACTTAAAATAAAGCACAGAAAAATTGTCATTTCTCTTTTGTAAACTAAACATTCCAAACAATAGAAGATACAAGCTAGAATTGCTGATAAGATTTTCAAGAAATTGGGAAAACTTACATGAAATGCTATCTCATGGCATTTTATTTCAAATAGCATTTGAAACATGATTGCAAAAGATAACATGATTGCAAAAGATCTTTGCAGTTGTATAAGGAAATTACTTTAAGCTAAAGGGATTTATTGAAAGGACAGAAATCACAAAGATATTTTCTTCCTATGAAACACAGAGCAGATAGGGATTTTCATTAATGCACGCTTGGAAATAATTACTCATGGAGCTGAGAAACTAAAATGTGCCAAGTTTGTTGACATCCCTTCCTCCCTATTTCATAAGAATTTACATGACAGTTTTATTTTAAGTCTATATTCACCACTCAGACAACTAAGCATGAGTTAGCAGTGTATGAACATGAGTCAACAACACAACCTTGTGGTGGCGACAGCCAACCACATTGAGAGCTGCATTAGCAAGAGTGTAGCCAGCACTTGAATGAAAGTGATTATCTTCCTCCATTCAGCACAAGACCTCATCATCACTACGGTGCTCAGGGCAGGGCACCCCAGTACAGGAGAGATACCAGCTCACTGGAGTGAGACCAGTGAAGGGGCACCACGATGGTTGGGTCCTGGAGCACCCAGTGTACCAGGACACCGGACCTAAATCTAGTCTGGAGATAACCACGGGTGGGGACCATCTTCTTGCTGTCTTCAGACATGTGATGGGAAGGTACAGGGAAGACACAGCCAGGCTGCTCTCAGACATATCGTGGGAAAGAACAAGGACCAACTGTCACAAATTGTATGAGAGAAATTCCAGTTAGATATTGTCATGGGCGAAACCTGTTTACTCCTTCAGGGAATTTCCATGAATTTTATTTATTTGCCAATTAACAATCTATTAATTACAGATTCTGGTATCAAGAGAGACCAAAAAACCCAACCAACCTTTAGGAAAAAAAACTGCTTTCCTTCATGCAGGTCTTCCCCCTGCCCCCCTGACGCTCCTCAGTCCCCTCACCCCAGGCCATGCTCAGCTCCTTTGCTGAGGCAGTGGCCAGTGCAGGAGACTGGGACCAGTACATGTGGCTGGTTCCTTCATTGGCAGCAGCTTCTCCAGGCTGCACCTTTCAGCTTCTGCTCTAGCAAAACCTTGGATCCAACCCCTGCCCAGGTATCCTCTTCTCTCTTCCCTCCTCCTGCTCCAGTGTGGACTTCTTCCCTCCTTCTCCTTCCACCCTGGCCTTGTTTCTCCTTCTGCTTAGTGTTTGCCACCCTCACTTTAAGGCAAAAGTTCCCAGAGGTGCCACAGACTCCCCTGAGGATGGGCCCAGCCATGCCTGAAGTTGGGTCTGTTGGATCCTGCTGGCATCAATTGTGACCAGCTCAGGGCAGGCCTGGTTTTTCCTCACAGAGGTGACCCCTGCAGCCCCTCTACCAAAACCTTCACATTTACGAGGGGACAAATCACAATGAAGTAGTCAAACACTGAAGCAGGTTGCCCAGAGGCTCTGGAATATGCACTCTTGGAGGTAACTCCAAACTCAGCTGGGCAAAGCCCTGAGTGACCTGGCGTAGCACCCTTGGCAGCCCTTCTCTGGGCAGGGCGCAGGTGAGACGAGTGCCGAAGGATCCTCCCAAGACAACTTATTCCATGATTCTACTAAACTGTTGGAATCACTTCCAGGCTCAGTAAATGTTTGGAAGACACAAGAATACACAGACCAAGAAGAAAATGTTTGTCTGCATTACTGAGGACAGCTTTACCTTTCAAAATAAATAAATATTACCACAGAGCTTGTGAGCAGATACAACAGGCAGCCGTGGCCAGAGCAGGAGACAAGTCCCGTTCCAAGTAGAGGGAAATGGAGGCTGGAGGGACAACTGAAGAAGAGTTTTCAAACAAAAAAAGGCTGTGAAGCAGGGAGTCTCACCAGCCAGGCACATGTTGTTTCTTAATTTCAAAAGCTGTGCAGAAGGTCACACATGCAAGAAATTGCATTTGCTCTCCCTACCCTGGTGTCTCTTCAGCTAGGTGCTGGCTCAACCCTGGAGCCATTTGACACTTCGGCCACAACAAAAGGCATGTCTGCATTTGCCAGCCTACCTGGGTTATGCCTGAAAGACACCTGGGCTGAATTATTCTTCTTGCTTCTTGCTTCTGGCAGGGTAAAAATGCCCCAGAGACAGATGGTGGGCCCTGCTGTGGAAGAGAGAAGGTTCTGGCACCTCCGTTTGAGGGTGGGGTTGAGCCGGGGTCTCCTGCTCTCCTGAGAAGCTATCTGACCATGAGTGCTGTGCAACAGGGACACAACTCAGCCACCTGAATGGGATCTGCTTGTTCTTTTGCTTTTCATGTTTTTTCTTATAGCTGCTCTTGACCAGTTTATGCGGACTTCAAGTGGACAGTGTCAGGCACATTCTGACACCACCTAGAGATGAGGCCACTGGGGATATTAAAAATTAATTGATTGTATGGCAGGGTGCCCACAGATCTTGAAAAGAGGCAAGTACAATGTGCTTAATGTGAGGCACCAGCTATTCCTCTCAGCTCTCTTCTTAGGCATGTCAAGTATACATCAGCTTGTTTGACCATACAAATAAAACATCTCACCAGTGGAGTTCCAGGTTTTTCTTCATTTGCACCAGTGGATTTCTTCCACATGGTGATGAACAGTAACCAAAGTCTTTTGTCCTTTTTCTTCAAGAGCAGCTTTCTCATCAAGGTGAGATTGATGCCAATAGGGATAGACTGTAGATCTTATCTATAATTAAATCATAACAATAGATAAGATATAACAGGAGCTGAATACTAAAATCATATCTTATAATTTCAACAAAGTTACACAAATATAAGGGTGACTACTTGAATCTATCATAAGGTTGTCTACAAGTACAGAGTCACAATAGGTTCTCATACAGGCACATCCATTCCCTCAGGCCCATACTCTAGGCTTCAGGGGATTGGGTGCAGCTCTGTTGTGATTAATTCTGACACAATGATTGGGTATATAGTATATACCATAGCATTGTGCATTGTTAAAAAAAACCCTGTGCCTTTGGTTGGGTTATAAGTGAAATTAACTAGTTAACACCAAGAGTGGAATTCCTTTTTAAATCTACTTGCATTATCTCAGGTTACCTTTTGGATTTCAGTGGGCAAATTGCTGTCATCTCCTTTATAATTTCTGCCACAGTAAATTGCACTCACAACTGAGAAGCATGTGTGGTGCAGAATGAACTAGAAGTGCCATACTGATAAGCATAAATAAAGAAGTGAGGGTCTCCACCTTATGGGTTGAGCTTGTTGATGTGTGAACCAAATTTAGTTCATGGTGGCAATGATTGGTCATGCAAGGATAAGCAATCCTTCGACGGTTAGCTTGATCTTCAGTGGGGGTGCATGGCATCATTCCCAGTATCATTCCTGGGAAGAGAAAACAATGCAAGTCCTGGAGGGGTTAGTCCAAACAGTGGCTTAAGCTGTTTAACAGCTCAGGCTAGTGATAAAAGTCCGTTTTTCCCTCTCGGGATATCTCTGTTCTGTCTCTTTAAATGCAGCCGAGTTGAATAATAAATATCTCTTTGGTCCGTCAGGGACAGTTTGGCCTTGACATTCCTCAGGTAGAATCTCAACTTTCAATTCATGAAGTGCTTGCCATACTGCTGGTTGCCGCTTCCTCCACCTTTTTGGGGGAGGGGTCCTGCGAGGATGCTCTCTGAATTTGACTTACCAGTTTCGCAAAATTTAGCACAGCAGCGGTTAAAGGCAGGGAATATCAAAACCCAGAATGTTTTCAATATGAACTTTAATTGCAGAGCAAGTAGCTGACATCCGCTTCTCAATGCCTCCTCCTCTTTTCTTTTCTCCGATCGCGCTCCGCAAGCGTTGCCTCCGCCTGCAGCTCACTGTCCCCTTCCCGACCCTGCTGAGCTGCGAGCAGCCCCTGTGCCTGCAGCCTCCTGGAGCGCTCCAAGCGACGCCTCTGCCGGCAGCCTCTCCCTTTTCCTGACGGCGCTCAGCAGCGAGCAGCCTGCAGCTTACTCTCCCTTTCACCGTCGCGCTCGGCAGCAAGCAACACTTGCTACCGAAACCTATTTCCTCTCTCATTTAACTGATCCTGCAGTTCTTTCACCAAACCCTGCAGAGAGCAAATCATTTCTCCCTCTGCCTATTTGTTGGCACACCTCTCCTGCTGGACAAAAAATTGCACATAAAAGCACATACACTGCTTTACTTTACCCCTTCCCGACCTTTTGTTCGCTTAACACCACATTTATCTATTTAACCACTGCCTCAGGGCTATACCAATTTCCACTTGCACATTCTGTGCCCGGGCAGTTGGGCACGCCTTATATTCTTCCCATCACTACCTGTCTGGAATTCACGGATGATATCCCAAATGGACCCCTTTAACCACGGCATCCTGTCCGTGATGCCAAAAAAGGAAAGTCACAACCTTAAAGGGAAGGTAGCACCCAAGATTCGTAAATGCTCATGGTTGAAAGAAAAGACAAAACTTAGAGGGTCCACAAAAAATCACAAAGTTTTATTATATACTTGGCATGGAAGTTGGAATGTTAGTGTCTGACCTACTATACAAGCACAAGGAAGGAAGAAGGAAGGAAGGAAGGAAGGAAGGAAGGAAGGAAGGCAGGCCAAATAGTAATTCACTGGAATCTCATTTTGAAACTTCCAGCAAATGCAACATAACAATAGAGAGATTGTGCCTTCACCCAAAAAATACCAGAAAGTTGACTTGCTGTAAGTCCTATGACTAGTTCCTGGCCCTGCCCCAAGGAGCATATTTTATCATATTAGAACTTAATATAAAGTGCATGAATAGGACAGGGAACAAGGACAAGCATTCAGATTCTGGGAGAAGACTGGCATGTATTACCTGCTTGAACACCACTCTGAACTGAGAGTTGGTGGAGCCATCTTTCCATGCTGTAGGCCAGATCCCCAAGCCTCAGAGTTAACTTAAGGCACTAGCCTGTGCCCCATGGGTACCCTGACTGGGTAGTTACTGCTGCCGGGCCAGTCCCTAGGTTTCAGTAAGTTACAAGCTACAGGAAATAGCTTCTAAGTGCCTGTCTGACATACCTGTTTCAGAACACCTGTGCATGGAAAAGGGAAACACCAGGATCCAACCTGCTTTAGGTGCTGAGCACAGCAGGAGATATATAACGCTGTTCAGAGTCTGGCTGGCTGTTCTACACTAACAGGTGCCAAGCGTGTCCTCCCTAGATGGGAGAGAAGAAATACCTACAACTTTTCTGCAAGTACTGGCAGGAGAGGAGAGAGTTGCTCCTTTCAAAGGCAAGGAGAAGTGCATGCCTGTTAGGTATTAGCTAATTTTCTGGACACCTGACTAGCACTGCCACATCTGAGCTTAATGTTTTTCTCAGCCAGAAGCCACTCAAATCACTGTCACTTACCAGTGTCAAGAACACCAGGCTGCAGGAGAGTTTTTGGACTTGGAAAGATCCTTTCTGTCATTGCTACTGCATAAAGCTCTGGCACATCACGCTGGTGATATTGTTGTGACTTGCCAATTGGAATCGCTAACTCTTGTTTCAAAGTCTTTTATTTCTTCCACTGTCACTTTCCCGCTTTATAAACCTGTACACTGAGAGAGCAAACACTGCAAGATGTGCATCACCACTGTCTGTGTTTTACTCTCAGATAGAAGAATAATGCACAGTCTTGAAGTAACGAGTGCAGCAGCTTCGGGAAAAACATTAAAAAAGCCGATGACGTCTAGAGGATGAAATGTAGGCGCGGAGCCCTGCCGGGAAGCGGCAGGGTCTGCACGGAACCAGGGCTGGGCTCCAGACAGCGGCTCGGCACGGCGGGCGCTGCAAACGGGCCGGACCCCGCGGAGCCAAAGCCGGGGGGGAAACGGAGGGCAGGGGGGACACGAACCCGGGGCGAGGCCCGGCGGGGGGAGCCTGGTCCGCTCGCCAGGCCCCCCCTGCCCGCCCGGG
>WEIT01033859.1:1431-15040 GCA_013389985.1 Dryoscopus gambensis | reverse complement strand
ATGCGGGACCGCCCGGCCCGGGGAGCCTCCACTTCCCCGTCAGCGACGGCGTCTTCCTGGGGGCAGCGCTGGGCGGCGTGGAGGCGGACGACGGGCGGGTGCGGAGCGCGCGGGCCCTGAAGCTGATGTATTACCTGCGGGAGGACGGCCCCGAGGCGCAGGACAGCCGGCAGTGGCTGGAGAGCTTCCTGCAGAATATCCCGTCCAGAGTGGCGGAGTTGCGCCTCGGCTCCATTCAGGTAACGCAGGGGCGGGTTCGGCCGTGCGGAGCCGCCGAGCCCGGAATGTCCGGGCAGCCCCGTCGCCGAAAGGAAGGGAAAGGAAAGGAACGGAGACGGTGGCGGGAGAAGGCGGGCGGGCTGCGAGGGCCAGGGCACTGCTCCTCTGCCAACGTGATGTTTGGCCTTGCCTGCGCGTGTGTACAAAGACCAAGAAGAAGAGGAAAAGTGCTTCATCGTTTCTTTCCTTGTTGTTTTAACGGCAGGGGACTTACTTTACCTCGCTGTCCAGACAACAGGAGTTTGAAGGAAATACCAAGAGTGTGATCCCGCTCTTCTCCATAACATATTTCCTGACAATAACCTTTGCAGTTATCTCTTGCCTAAGGTAAAATGTCTCTAAGCTATGGCTCAATGAGCAGTGATGTCTGCTCTTCTTTACCTCCCTCAGTTGGTTTCTGCTCTTGGCGAGTGAAGGTGTTCTTGAACCTGCAGACTTCTGGTGACATTTAATAATAGGCAAAATGTATTTCTTTGCTTTTTCTTGTCTATCTGTGCATGTTTCCCAATTGCTTAGATGGGGTTCATGATAAGTACCAGATAAATACCTGAACAAGTGTTCAGTGCAGACATGACCAACTTGAATGCTCACCTCCTAGAGAAATTAATCTTGTCCAATGCTGACCCCTGGGCTCTCTCATAACAGCTTTCATCAGGTGTTCTCTTCAGACAGGGTATTGTTGGTATCTGTGAAATATTTGACAGATAACTAAGATATTCCTTGAAATATTTTCAGACTGAGCTGTATAAGAAATAATATCTGGCTTGCAAGCTGTGGAGTGCTTTCCTCCGGCTTAGCTGTACTGAGCAGCTTTGGACTGATGCTCTTCTGTGGAGTTCCGTTTGTGGTCACTGTAGCAAACGCCCCATTCCTGATTCTGGGTAAGTAGAAAAACTGAGTCAGATTCAGATATAAAGACTAAAGTGAAGTTGAAACAACCTAATGGTGTCAGTCTTTTATGATGTGAATATCACATAATACGACATTTTCTCCTGAAGTGAGTGGAGGAGATACCCAGAGGTGCAGCCTCCGCAGAGCACCTAAAGGCAGGTGAGCCCCTCAGCTCAGCTCAGCCTGCCCACAGTGGGACTGGAGATGGGTTTTGGTGCAAGGGCAGCTTTTCCCAGAAGACAAGGCCGGATCTAGATCCACTGCTACTGCAGTAAGACTGTAAATGAGAGAGTGGCAAGCTTAGCACTTCTGGCATTGTTCTAGTGTCCCTGGAAATGTAGCCAGGATGGTTAATCCTCAGCAGTATAACATCTCTGTACTAACCAGTCTCATTCAGCTACACAACTGAAGTGATCCACCATTTGTGCAAGCAGCTCCCCACAGAAAAACCCAAGGAAGTTGGTATCACTGCGTCCTTGTTGCATGGACTGCTTAACAGCCAGTGCTGAAATTTCCAAATACTGTTAGATAATGTTGCTGCAAACAAATTACTGCTTTTAAAATCCTTACTGGTCTCCTGTATGATACATTCATCTGATGTTTTCTTGGGCTTGGTGTCATGCTGAGGAAAAGACATGGAGCTCCCAGGTTGACAGAGGCTGTGCATCATCCTTGCTGTCCAATGCAAATGCTCCTCAGGGCAGGCATTATTTCTTTGTTTCCTGCATAATTCCAGTGCAATTTTTATTTACTTTTGTTTGCTCATCAATTGCAGTGGCTCTGACTATCAAAATGACCCTTTTGTATACCTGGGAAAGGGCTTAAGCCAGTCTCTTCAGACCTTCAGAAATAACACACAGACTTTTGTCTTCCTTGCGTTAAAGCAAACAAATTCTCAGTACATGAGAGGATTTGCTTTGAAGGCTGCTTTCTGAAGCAGCCTGGCTCACTGCCATCCAGTAGTACCTTGTGATGTGCTGCTTAATTCATCTTTGAATGTTTACTGGCAATTGCCTGTTATGTAGCAGGTGGCAATTTCATCTATTCTTCTGTGCTTGGCTAAATCTCACTCCACTATTCGTGCAGCCCTGCTTTCCCTTTTGTGTGATTAATTTTCAGTGAATAGAAGAGCCCTTGAGAACACTGGTGAAATACTGAAAGGTGTGTGATTAAAGTCTTGCGAGTAAGCAGAGCTGAGAGAAGCCCATTGGCTCTTCTTTTTTGAACTTCAGCTCACTTACTCTGGCATCTTAGCAAAAACCCAAGCCCAGGATCCAATCTTCCTGGGAGGGTTTCCCAGGAATCTGGCAGGTAATATTTGTGAGCACATCAGTATAAATGTAGAGATAAATGAATACTAAATCGTGAATAAGTGCTGAAAGATAAACTGGAGAGAAGTGGAGGGCAAGGAGCATTAAAAAGTGAGCCTCTGGAAAACTGGAATCACTCTTCTCCTGTGTGGTAGCAACTGCTCTTCCTGTCTGCTGAAGGCAGAACAAGAAATTATTGGTCTTAAGTTGCTGCAGTGCTGAAGAAGAGATTCCAGAGATAATGGGGGATGCTTCCAGTGATAAGAATAAATGAGCATCGCAATATGTGATGCTTAGAAATCTGTGTCATCTACATCAGGGGACATGTGGATGTCAGCTACAAGACACTTGGCAGAGATAGAGTAGGTGTGCTCAGTCCTTCAGCAGAGTCAGTGAGGGATCAACAACCCATCACATCACCAGGAGGTGCTGAAAGGGCATACATTCAGCTACACACAAAGGATCTGTTTTCCAGATTCTCACTGTAAGTTGAATCAACACTAGAGCAGTGTTAGTAGCCCAGCTTCCTTTTTCAAAATTTTATGCAGACTGAAATGCAATTAATGTTGTAGTTTTGTTGAGTGTTGGTGGCAGCTGCCATCTGCAGTGCAGCATTAACAGTGTCTCCTCTTGCAGGGGTTGGTGTTGATGACATGTTCATCATGATTGCTTCCTGGGAACAAAGTTCAAGGAAAAAAGAGAAATCCAATGTTAAATCTCCGCTGGCTGAGACTTACGCAGAGGCGGCACTTTCTGTGACCATCACCACTCTCACAGATGTTTTGGCCTTCTTCATTGGCACCTGGACTGCTTTTCCATCTGTGAGGTCTTTTTGCCTCTATACGGGCACAGCTTTTGTCTTCTGCTATGTATATACCATGACCTTCTTTGGGGCAGTTCTGGTATTAAATCACAAAAGGGAGCAGGGGAACCGCCACTGGCTGACTTGTATGCCTGTGGGAGTAGGTGAGGATCAGGCTGAGAACTCCTGCTTGTACAGGGCTTGCTGTATCGGCAGCTGTTCTAGGCAGCCATCTCAGCCAGAAGGTGAGCATCCAATGAGTGTATTCTTTAAAAAGTATTATGGCCCTTTTGTTACAAATCAATGGATCAAGGTGCTCGTGGTGTTGCTGTACGGAGCATACTTGGGCGGCAGTGTTTATGGGTGCACTCAGATCAGGGAAGGCATCGATCTCCGAAATCTGGCAAATGATGACTCCTACGTTATTCCATACTATGATGATGATGAGAAATACTTCTCAACATACGGACCCAGGGTCATGGTTGTCATTACTGAGAGTGTAGATTACTGGAATGAGACGGTGCGTCTTGGCATTGAGAGCTGTGCACAGAATTTAGAGAACATTTCCTATGTAGATAAGAACCACTCAGAGTCATGGCTGAGAGTATACACAGAACTTGCCAAAAGGGCAAAGATAAATATAAACAGTAAGACTGACTTCTTTAAGAACTTAACTACACTGTTCAGAACTCATCCCAGTTTTGAGTGGGACATAAACAAGACACAGGATGAAATAGAAGCTTCACGTTTCTTCATCCAGACAGTGAACGTGACGTCAGCCGTGGATGAGAAGAATCTCCTCAGTCAGTTAAGAGAGGCAGCCAAGCAGTGCAGCATTCCACTGAAGGTTTATCACCCAGCGTTCATCTACTACGACCAGTACCTGGTGATAGTGCAGAACACTGTTCAGAACGTTGTCGTGGCTGCCGGGGCGATGCTCGTTGTCTCCCTTCTGCTCATTCCCAACCCGTTGTGCTGCTTGTGGGTGACTTTTGCTATAGCCTCTGTTATAGTTGGCGTTGCTGGTTTCATGACGTTCTGGAACGTCAATCTCGATTCCATATCCATGATCAACCTGGTCATTTGCATAGGGTTTTCAGTAGATTTTTCTGCTCATATTTCCTATGCCTTTGTTGCAAGTGGAGAGTCGTCAGCCAATAAAAGGGCAATTGAAGCTCTGTCCCTGCTGGGTTACCCAGTACTTCAAGGTGCAGTTTCTACGATATTAGGAGTAGTTGTCCTGGCTGCAGCAAACACCTACATCTTCAGGACATTCTTCAAGATCATGTTCCTTGTTATTTTGTTTGGGGCTCTTCATGGTCTTGTTTTCATTCCAGTGTTCTTAACATTTTTTGGAAACTTTGGCAGATCACCCAACACCAAATCTAAAAAACTAGAGCTTGAGAAATTATAAAGATTGTTTTTGACTAAGTTTAATGTATTATAATTTATATTTATTATATGTAGATTCAAATGCGGTGAGTGTCAGGGAATATAAGACATGAAGAAAATGAAGGACAACAAAATAAACACAACAGGGAAGCAAAGGCTTCAGAAAAGCCAGGCAAGAAAAATAACAGAAGAAATTAAAACTTACAGATTGCATTAGTATTTCTCATTTTTGTGTGTTCTTGCCTCAAGAACTTAATGTTGTTAACTATTTTTTCATGTTTACTGAATGTATTAAAATTATTAGAAACACTGACCACTGCATCAGGTTAATGGACTACATTACATGATTGTCAGGACATGTTCACAGTGGGGAAGTGTAACTTCCACTGGACTGCCTTTTCTACCTGTTTGCCTTGCTGCTGTAACTCATCCCAACACTGAACTGGAAGACAGTTTTTGCCCAAGAGGCTCAAATCTGGATGTTGTACAGCAAAATTACAAAAGGTCAGAACTGTCTCAGACTGCAGTAACTCATAATCCTTCAGGAGACAAAATCTGCTTGTTCCTAATGCAGCACAAGAAACTCTTGGAGAAGACTCACCCCAAGCTGACTCATGTTTTTTATTCAAAGCCTTTTCTTGGTGTCCCATTTTCTAGCTAAGGTTGAACATCTGGTAGCCTTAAGAAGTTTGTGTGTAACTTCTGTTGGCTGCAGTTTTGCAAAGGGATGTGGGGCAGGTTATTGAACTTGCGTGGACCTCGTGAGTAACCAGCCTGGGAGATGTTGTGCCATGGTATGACAGGGCAAGGATTCACTAGAAAGAATCACACCCTGATTTGGAACAGAGTAAAAAAGCAATGCAGGTTTAAGCAGATCAGCCCTAAAACTGTAAACTCATGAATTCCATTCTGTTTGTCCTGTGATGTGTTGATAGAGCAGAGGAGCTTTCACGGAGTAAGAGCTAAGAATATACAAAGTGCTCTTCTAACTTGTAGGGACAAGACAGTAGGTGAAAGGCAATTATAATTTGTTGCCAGTATAATGAACAACCCATTGGAAATAAATGGGTGATGGTAACTGATGTTTGTAATTCTGGAAAAATTGGTGTAGAACTCATTAAACCATTCAGTCCAAATCTGCTGCTGTGGAGGGTTTCTTCTGAGAGACTGAGCAAGTGTGACCAGGTCCACCTCTGTTCCGTGTGGGTATCTGGCCAGTTTCATGAGGCCCAGTAGACAGGGCAGGATCCTTCTGTTTCCTCCAGAACAGTTTTTGAAACAGTAGTGAAAGACTGAAAACTCATATTAATCTTAGAAGAAATCTACTCCTGAGTCAACATCCAAACCCACTGCTGAATCTCAGAATTACAGCTAGAAGCATTAAATTTCCAGGACAGGGCACTAACCACAAAGCTAAATTTGGGAAAAAACAAAATGAAACAAAACCGCAACCCCATGCACTAGTCCTCCCTGCTCCCAATTAAATGTTTCATGGTCAATACCAGTGCTCTAATGGCAGATGTTGCAGCCATTAATGCACTGATGATGCTGTGGAAGGAGCAGATGATGCTCTCATGTTGGCCAGCACCAGAGGAAGGCCTCTTAATAAACACTAGAATGTGAGTCATGCTTTTGAAAAAGAGAAGGGAAATCTACTTCTAAGGGAAGTAGAGAGAGTGGCCTATTTAAAGCATGAACTCTCACCTCTCATCATGTTGTTTGGCCATGTTTTAGAAGCAAAAATAGCTCTCCTTGCTTCTAGACAAAGTTTCCACGCACTTCAAGAGAGCACAAAGTTAGGAAAGGCTTGATTGCTCTAACTTCACAGCCAGTTTAAAGGATTGAGATTTAGAAAACTCTTCTGACATTTCAGCTGACTCAGGTCATCACAGAGTAGGAAGCAGCCAGAAGGAGCAGGCCACAACTTTCACTGGAAGCTTGTACTTCCTTTGTATTAAGCTTGCTGGTAGAATTCTGGCATGCCAGCCTCAGGAATACAAAAAATTCAGAATTATGTCCAAGTTTGAATTTCTTATTTTTACGTGTCACTCTGCTTTCAACCACTTTAGATGGATTTGGAAAGCAAACAGTCCATCTAAGCACCTAGCTCTGCCCCATTTTCAACAGCAGGAGGCTCTTCCTACTTAAATGTACTGAGGTTATTCTCACCCTCTGACTGATTTCTGGAAGCTGCTTTTGTGGTTATGGTGTGTGTGCCCTGGCTGGACACCAGGAGCCCACCAAAGCTGCTCTATCCCTCTCCTTAGCTGGACAGGGGAGAGAAAATATGGTTAAAGGCCTGTGGGTTGAGATAAGGGCAGAGAGAGATCACTCATCACTTACGGTCATGGGCAAAACAGACTTGAGTTCAGGAAATTAGTTCATTGCCGATCAAACCAGGAATAAAACCAAATCTTAACACCACCTCTTCCCTTACCCCTCTTCTTTCCTGTTTTTAATTTCACTTCCACTTTACCACCTCCCCCTCAAGTGGTAAGAGCAGGGGCGAGGACAGGAATTGGGGTTGCGGTCAGTTCATCACAGGTGGTCTCTGCCACTCCTCCCTCCTCAGGGCAAGGACGACTTCAACTCTCACCCTGCTACATCTTCACTGACCTTGGTGTCTGCAGAGCTGTTTCTGTCACATATTCACTCCTCTCTGGCTGCAATTGCTTTTGGGCAGAGCTTCTTCCCCTTCATAAGTGCGTTGTCTCGGAGGCCTTACCACTGGGGCTGATGGGCTCAGCCTTGGACAGGAGCAGGTCCTCCCAGAGCTGTCTGGCAGTGCTCCATTGGACATAGGGAAACTTCTGGCATCTTCTCCCACATGCCACCCATGTAGCCTCCTCACTACAAAAACCTTGCCACACAAACCCAATCCAGTGCTCTCCTATGTCTGCCCAATAATTATGAAAGGAGAAATTCCAGCTCCTAGATGCTCCCAAGAACACTGGTCAAATCCAATGCCTCAACAGATGAATTTCTTGGAAACCCCACAGATGTTACATGCACAAAACCAACTAGGAGTGACAGACAGTAAATGCTTCAGTAACACTTGTGTTATTAAGTTGGCCAGAAAGCAAAGATACAAGATTAGCCGTGAAGTGTAAAAGGTAACAGTCTTTCATGACCCAATGATATATCACAATTTTTTTTCCTTTTTGAGACTATCCTACTTCTATGAATAGAGCAAGAAGCTTTTGAGTAAGAAAAGTAAGTTGGACTTCAAGGACTCGCCCCCCCAACAAGATAATTCAATATAGATTTTAGTAACTTCAAACAAGAAAAGGTTTTTTTGCTTCTCTTTCTAAATGCAAATTCACATTATTTAGCTGGAAAAGATTCTTTTCAAGTCCCACTACTGAAGCAGCAATTGAAAAAAGGTGTGAATTTCTAGGGAGAACACTCCCATTCATTTAGAGAGAGTGCAATTTGCCATAATTCTTAAATTTATTTACAATTTTAAATGTTTTATACACCCTAATTTACATACTAGGGAACTTGGTATTACATTTTATAGCAATTTACAGCGAATAAAAAGAAAACCGATGTGCATAATTAAAATTAACCTTTATTACTCCAAAAACAGATGCCAAATATGCAGTATATTTCTGTTTCTGTTGGCATATTTCTGAAATACATGTACAACTGTAACTAGTCAGCCTAGACATTTCCTATACTGTTTTATAACATTTCAAAGTTCTCCCACGCTGAGCAGGATGTCACTATAGTAAGCTGACAAAAACAGGTGAAAAGAAAGTTGATCTCACTTTGAAAGGGAAAAAAAAAAAACCATGTGCTCTTACTAAAAAAATAGGTTATAATCAAGCATTACACTCAGAAAATTCTAAAATATTCTGTAACTTCTAGTTTTAGGTGTAGTTACCAGCTTCCATTCACATTAAAATAGCTGGGCTGGCGCCAATAAATGTCCAAGTATGGTAACCCTTGACATTAACATGCCAATACATGCCCTCTCTGCAACAGAAGCTTGTGATCCCAGAAGGCTACAATTGGTAGCAATTGGCTACAATTCTGATTGTGCAGAAGGATTGTGATCAAGATGTGTAATTCCTAAAAACCAGTTCCATGAGATCAGAAGAATACTGGCATATAACTGCTAGCCATCACTTCCACTTGAGTGGAAACTGCTCTTGTTTCCAAAACCTGTTTTGTATTTTCTTAGAATTTCCCAAGGTTTCTATAAGGGTTGAAAGAAAAGGTTTTACTTCCCTACTTCTACCATAGAACAGAACTGGGAATGTCACTTGAAACAACACATGCTTCAAACAACTTCTGAATTACTCTTCAGTGAGCAATGTTGTCCTCTTGAAAGAGATTCTGTTGGATTATCAAACGCCCATATACAGTATTAATAGAAACTAGTTCTGTAGAATCTTCAGCAGTGTAAAAGCACTGTCATCAAAGCACTGTCATCTGTCTACTGCAGTAATAAAAATTTTAAGAAACTTGTCAGCAGCACATCAGAGGTCACAGGTATTTCTCTTATCCCTGCTATGGTTCTCCCCAAAACATGGTCCAAAGAGGCTTAGACACGTTTAGCCTGTTGTTTTTGCATTAAAATTTCTCTCCCAGCCATACATGCGTGTATTTTAACCCCAAGAGTACTGGAAACATGACCACTAATATTTTTGTCTAGCATGGTGCTCCCACAATATAGCTTGTTCATTCTTTGAGATGTTTTGTTACATTTCTAAATAAGAAGCCTTTAGTAGTGGTCTCTAGCCTCAAATAGAGCATGAGCAATAGCTACACGACATCCTACTGCTTTACATCTCAGTCTGTCACTCTCCTTAACACATTCCAGAGCACATATTGTGGGGTATCACTTCAAACGCACATGGAGCAGCATGGCCCAGGAAGCTGTGCCAACACACGCCAGTGTATCTGCATGTTCTTCTTCTCAGCTTCCACACATTTGATTGAATCAAAATGCTGAAGTCAACCCTGAGATTTATCCTTCTGAATAACTTCTTGTGCGAAGAGCATAGGGAGCAGAGGATGAGGAACTTGCTTTATTTTGTGTCTTATTCTGATGAGACACAACAAATAGATGAGTAACAGAAGCTCACAAGAGACAGACATATTAAAGTGACACTAATGCCATACACACGTCAGGAAGAGAAAAAAAGGCTATGCTGCGTAAGACTACTGCATTGCTAGATGTACATTCTTCAAATTATCAGTTACATATCCCAGAAGTTATCATCTTACTTCTAGTTTTTTCCCCTCTAGAACAATCTGGATTTCTTTGGCATCCAAAGTCTCATATTTCAATAAAGCTTCTGCTAAATTCTTGTGTTCTTTTGCATGAGTCTTCAGGATGTTCTTTGCTCGCTCATAGGAGTCCTAATATTGAGAACAGGTAGAAGCAGATTTTAAGACTAACAGAAAGATTCCACTTCAAAAATTGTTTCCAGGTAAACACAGCTTGAGACAAACATTTGAAGTTGTGCCTTATATTTCAAAGCTAGCACAGCTCCTGACTCACAAAGATTTAAAATATAGCTGGCATAATTAATGGAAAAAAACCAAACAGTTTATACCACCTTTGCATTTTGCACAAATAGGCAAAAACCCCAAAATTCTGAGACAAACCTTAGTATTGTTACATATGACCTAGAAAAGACTTACTAGATTTGAAAATTTCCTGATTTTTATAACAAAATAGGGTTTTTTGCGCTATGAGCAAAGCTACAGCATTCACAGATTGTTCCTCAAAGCCTACCATTTTTTAATACTTATAAAACTCAAAATACCACGTAGTTTCAGAAAGCTGAAAGCTACCAGCTACTGAAAGTGACCTGTTGCTGCAAGGAGATGCACAATACCAGCATTACCCGCTTCAACTTTTAGTTCTATCCTGGTAGTTCTCACAAGGCCAAGTCAGTTCAACAACAATTACAGCAGAAGTGTTCATCATTTAAATGTTACGATATAAGTAATTCTCCTGCCTATACCAAACTAATTCAGATTACCAGAACAGTGATCAGGAAGTTCAGTGATTATCAAATGTTACAAATTTTCCGAAGCATCTAACACTGATCCCTGTGAGGAACAGGGTACCAAAGGCAACACTCTGATCTTCTATGGCCATTCCTGTGATTTTATACAAAATTACTTATCTTGGAAATTATGAAATGTGAAAGTAACATAAAACATTCACATCTGTTCTAAAACAATTTGTAGCCATATATTTCCTGTGAATTGAATAGGCAAAATACAAATCCCGACCAAATATAAGAGAAATGTTCCCAATGCCACCAACTTGATTCACACTACTTGTGCATGACAATCACAAAAAAGTTTTGATATGCAGATATTCAAAGTTGCAGCTACATTAAATACTTGGGGATACTTTCATCCACCTGTGCGTTTTCACCAGTATACATTACTTAAATGAATTAAGCAAGAAGGTGTTAAATTTATCTCAAAAGTATGAGAGTGGAGGGGGAGAGGCTCTTACCCGTAGAAGCGTCCTCACTTCCTGTTCAATTGCAGACTGGGTTTCAGGGCTGACTTTCCCTGTATCAGTGTAGGTCATAACACCAAGCTAAACAACAACAAAAATACCTTTATCTTGCTACTGTTGCAGTCACACACATAAAACACTGTACGAGTTTCAGCACCTATTGCTTCTGCATGCAAACAAATAAAATCATGAGTCAAATGCCTGCTGAAGTGCTTTCAGTGGACGCAAAACAAGAAGCCTATTCATCAACTGTGTAGTTACTGCAGAATTCTGTTTCAACTGGTCACAGTACAGATCCTAACTAAGCTCTTTCCTACTTAAAAACCAAAGCAAAATGCCTAGACTACTAATACTTGATGGACAATAAACATGACTAAAGAAGCTTCTAAAGAAAGCCTAGAAAACTCACTGTTGTTACCCACTTCGCCCTCCCAGACTCAAAATTATCCTCTATACCACAACGTCTGGCTTTATTATAACTATTTTCTGACGATATTGGTACCCAGGACAATTTTGAAGTGAAAATCCTGCAAGGTAATTTTGTAAACTGTCAAATATACAGGTTTTCTAGTTGAGCTCCTATAGCAGACTAGGTCATAAGGCTTACTCTTTTTGTGAAAACTACTTACCCTAATCTCAGAGATCACTGACAGACAAATAGGCCTTAGCTACAGAACAGAACTTGGTTTTATTCCATATAAATATTAAAGGATTGATGATACTACCTTCTCACTCATTCCAAATCGAGTCACCATCAGTTTTGCAATTTTAGTAGCATTGTCAAAATCACTGGAAGCACCTAGAGAGCAAACAGATCTAAGTTATATTACTGAAACCATGTTAAACATGCCAGTCCACAGCCTTGATCAAAAACTCTTTTAACTACCAATCAGCTGACCTGTTGTGATGTGATCACTTCCAAATATGAGCTCCTCTGCTACTCTTCCTCCCATACACACATCCATCTGTGCAAGCAACTGGGATCTAGTTTCACTCCATCTGTCATTTTCTGGGAGCAAAGATACCTGTAAGATACAGATCTTTGGTAAGGTAACAAAAACTGAAGAAATACTGAAGTAATGTCAAAAATATTCTTATTTATATCCAAAGCCAATAAAGATTTTATGTAATACTTTGCATGCTCTGGCCTGCCCCTGGTATGTGCATTCATCAGGTTTGCTTGGAGGTGCTCAGCTGAACCACTGAAACAGCCTCCTCAGACCCTGAGCACCACATCGATGTGAGCAGCTTACACCTACTACCAGAAGAAGCAGCAACACCTGTTCTATCAATTTCTCCTTATTCCTTGCACTTGGACTGAGTACAAATCAACTTGCCCAGAGGATTCACACCAATGGTTTTCATTAACTGAGCACATTAACTTGGAAAAAGTTCAACCCAAGGAGACCTAAAAGAAATATTTTTCTGTTCAAATGCTTGGCAGATAAAGGCAAAATAGAAAAAGTTATGGATATCCATGCTAAAAACAAGACAGGTAACCGGTGAAGTCTGAAAAAGCCACCCTGGACAAAGAACAACCTGTTAAAGGATGTTTGTGTTAGAAGCACAGCTGAGCTGCTACTTACCAGTCCTTTAGAGATTCTTCAAAGTTTTGCTGTTGGGTGCTATTTTAACTGCAGCAAAACCAAACTTACTTACATTTCTGTCCTTGTACATGTCAACTGTTATACTAGTGCATGCTACTTTATTACAAAATGAAGAAATATAGCTTTCTATCACATAGAAAAGATGACCATGGGTTTTCCAAGAGATTGCTCAAAATTGAATATTTCAACAGACTACAGTACTCATTAACATAATCACAGCAAATAGCATCATTACAAATTCCTCTACACTACCAAACCAACATAAAAATAAAACTAAACAAAAAAATATTAATAAATGGAGTAGAACTTAAAAATACTAAAAAAGCTGGATAAAGAAATATTCACATGTCCCAGGGTTGTTCCTCGTGTCATGATTGTGGCCTTGTTGATCGGCATCGCATCCTTGGTGTAATATGCAATGATGGCATGTCCAGACTCATGGTAAGCAGTGATGGTTTTGTTCTTCTCATCAATTTCTACACTTCTACCCACAATCCACACACTGCATACACTCAAGAGCACAAAGCAGCCAAGGAACAGCATGTAATCAAAGGGAGCTCACACTTACTAAGTGCAAAATGTTTATGAGTCGGATTTTAATGTCTAAAATGGACCCGATCATATTCTACAGACAAGCTGCTTTTAAAGGAGTAGATGTAAAATGCAGTCTAAGTATCTGAGAAAATTTCATTTCTTCTCTCAAGTGTGAACAGACCAGATTTATAGTGGTTATGTCTGAGACATTTAAGCTTTGTGCTACCATATGAGAAGTTAAACAGAAGTCCAGGCTATTGATCATAGGTAGGGGAAGGATAAGAAATCAAGTCTCTCTCTA
>WEIT01033857.1:185365-198303 GCA_013389985.1 Dryoscopus gambensis | reverse complement strand
CCTGCGCAGCGGAGCCCGGCGGGAGGCGGCGGGAGCTCCCCGGCGCTGTGGGTGGTGCGGGGCGGGGCTGGCTTTAGGAGCAGAGATCGGTGTGAGCTTTGTGACAGGGTGTCTCTGCGCAGAGCCCTGACGGTAACGCGCCGTGCGTTCAGTGGTCAGTCCTTGTAGTGAGTCCTGCATCCCAGCTGGGCACGACCTGGGAAGCACAGGGAAGGAGGGACTTGGCACATGCTTTAGCAAGAAAGGTGGAGTCTTTCTCTTTTAGTGTGCTGTCTTTTGGGAAATATTAAGTCAGAAGACAGTTCTGTAATACTAATATGTATTTTAAAGTTATAAATGCAACCTCCAGGGTTTTAATTTATGTATATATTACTTTAATTTGGATGGAATTAAAACTTACTAAATTTATAAAATTAACTTGGTTCCCGGCGTTAAAACAGCTCTGCTTGACACTTCAGATGTGTATTTCAGGGTCTAACCAATGACATTTCATTCGACATGTTATTTTCATCATGCTGTGCAGTGGAGGAAAAAAAATATTCAAATGGGAGAAGTTAGAAGTGTATTCAAGTGTACTTTAGTTTGTAGTTGCCGTGTAGCTCTGGCTCAGGGGCAAAGCTGTTGTATGTACATCTACCTTACTTTATTCCTATATTTATAAGCCAGAAGACAGCTGTAGCATTTCAGCCTGAAGCCATGTGTTTTTGTATTTTGTGTGTTTGGGATTTTTCCTTTCCCAGTTCTTTCATCTAAAAAGCCTTTATACTGTCATTCTTTATATACATTCAGGGAATAAAGCTGTCTTCCGCAGTTTCCAGCACATAACACATGTCTAATGCTCGTAATAATATCTGTAATACTTTTAATAATTTATCTACATAACAATATATGCAGCAGAACTTGGATCCTTTCTAATATATCTTTCTTCCATAAATGGACAATTTCAATCAGCCCAGTTTTTCAGACGTTTACTCCAAAGTGGAAATACCTGTGTAGGATCAGTGAAACTACTCTTAGAGAAATGCAGGCATTCAAGTTTTTTAGCTCCGTTGACCGAAGCTTCCAGTCCTAGAGGCAAGTTGAGGTTATTGTGTAAGCACTTGTTTCGACACAGGGGAAAAGAGATAAAAATGAGATTTTCCCTTCTTCTCCTCCCTTCTTCTCCTCCCTTCTTCTCCTCCCTTCTTCTCCTCCCTTCTTCTCCTCCCTTCTTCTCCTCCCTTCTTCTCCTCCCTTCTTCTCCTCCCTTCTTCTCCTCCCTTCTTCTCCTCCCTTCTTCTCCTCCCTTCTTCTCTTCCCCTCCTTTCTCCTTTTTCTTTCCTTGTTTGGTTTAAATCTATTGTGACTCTACAGCATTAAGAGAAAAAACCTCTCCTCCTAGGTGCAGACTTCTTGTTTCAGGCTTTGCTTTTCCAGATGTCTGTGTGGATCTGTATTGGGAAAGTGAGAGTTTCTTTACAGTACAGTTCCTTCTTGACTTCTCTCTGGAGTTATTCCATTTGGGTAACCAGAGTAAACATATGCCCACACTGGTTTTTTTTTGGTCCATATTGTTCTAATAAAAACACACAACAAAGCTGGAGAACATGAGTGTATGAACTGACATCCAAGCTGAAATTTTAACATCTACCCCAAAGAAGAAACAGCTTTTCCAAAGATCTCAGTCTCTTTTAAAGAGGGAATAAAAATGCTATCATACATCACAGGAGTTTCCGCTAATCCAAATGTTAGTTCTTTGTAAATTTCTAGTGTTTCCTTTTTTGTTTTGGGGGTTTTTTGGGGGGCGGGGCAGGGCGGGGTGGCAGTGTTGGTTGGCTTGCATGGTTGAGGGGGTGGGGTTGTTTGGTTTTTGGTTTTGCCTGGTTTTGCTCACGTATGCCAGAATGTAGTACACCTTAAAAACTAAACCAAGGAAAACTCTTGTCATATTATTTCTCACCTACCACTTTCTGAGAGATGTTGGATCAGATAGTGTGTGGCCTTGACAGCCTTTAGGTTTTATTAGCATTCTGATATCTTCTTGAGTAAGAACTCAGGATTTTGAGTAAGACTTGGCAGAAGTCGGAAACTTGGATTTATCCCTGACCATCAGCTATAGCCAAGTTATCACAAGTGGTGGCTCTTCTTTTAAACTATCTATTTGGGAAAAAAAGCTAATAAATGTAGAGGAGTTCAGTGATGTTTCTTCCTGTCTGCAACATCCATAGACTTCTCTCAGTAGCTGGGGCTCCAGAGAGAGAGTAATGCCAGTGTTTCCTGTATTGTTAGTCCAGCCAGATCCTCCCATTGAGCCTTAAAGGCGCTCTGGTGCAGTGTCTTTGTATAATGTTCTCTGTTCAGCTAAACTTTGAGGCTTTATCATTTATCTGTGCTTTCAAAGTAATGCTCTATTTGAATTATTTAATGCTAGCTTTCAACAAAATTAGCACTCCTTATTCAGTAAAATTAGTTCTAGTATAAAATGTATGAATACATGTTAACTTTAAACAGTTAATTATGATGTAAATCTCCATTCTCGTTTTTCCTTATATGATTTTTATGGAACAGCAAGACCTGTTTGTCATCTGCTCAGGAAGAATTAACTGGTCTTGTCTGTTCCTGAAACTCTTCCATATAGAACATCCCAGATAATTAAACCTCTGAGTACTCTTCTTTCTTTGGCCATTATTGATCCTCATCCATCTGGAGTAACACTCTCAGTTTCACCTTGAGGTTCATTTGGTCTGTTGCCTCTCAGCAGGCATTTTTGGTTTGGTTTTTTTTTTCCCCCCCTCAGCCAAAAGAGTGTAATTCCTTCAGTCTCCTTCCCTTTAAAATGTGTTTGTAGGCTACTTAGTATTTGTCTCTTTGCTCTGGGTTTGTTCCAGTTACTACATCTTTCTTAAAACGTTCTACCCAAAACTGGACGTGGCTGACACATGACTGTTGCCAAATTAGGACAAAAAATTTTTTGCGCTGTGCCGATGATGCTTCTATTGACACATCCTGGAGCTGCTTTGCCTTTGGTTTGCAGCAGTGTCTTGCTCTTGCCTTTGGGTGATCTGCTCCAGCTGCCAGATCTGTTTCTATAGCAGTGGTGCCTCTTTACATTTTTAGTGTGTAGTTTTGCATGGGAGCTTGCATATGCTATGTGGAACTTGGCTTTTAAAAACTGTTACCTAGATTTCATCTTAGATTGTTTTGGGGGGGTTTTAATGTTAAATCTAAGTGATTTTTTAAATGTTAATCTTCTCTTTCCAAAGGGCTGGCAGTACAATCTGTCTTCCCATAGCATTACAGAATATCCTGAGTTAGAGGGGGCCCACAAGGATAAACAAGCCCATCTTCAGGCTGTGCACAGGACCACCTCAAAAATCCTGCCATGATTTTATTACAAATGCATAAGGGAAAAAATAATGGGAGAGAACAAATAGGATGGAATTTTTTCTCTTAAGAGGAAGTCCCATTGTGTACATGAATGTAATTACTAATTAAAACTTTCATGTGAAAGAAATGTTGGTTGTTTTCTGAAAAGAGAGTACTGCTTTTTGCAATGGATGTTTTCCTCTAAGGCATTTGAAAAAACTATTTTAACATGTGAGAGAGATGTCTTTCCTTGCCATATCCATCATTTATCTAAAACAAGCTCTGACCTTCATGGTAGACTTAAAGCAGCTGAGCTTTCAAGGTTCAGGAGGCAACTTTTTTTTGTTTCTTTTTTTTTATTTAACCCTTGCACTCTCTCTGTCCCCTCCCTACTTAAAATAATCACTTGCACAGTGATCTTCCTTATCGGAGCTCACTGATCATTCTTCTTTCTTTTCTAGTGACCTTGAGCCTGAATGGTTGGACAGTGTGCAGAAAAATGGGGAATTATTTTATTTAGAACTGAGTGAAAGCGAAGAAGAAATTCTGCTTCAAAACAGCTGTCCAGAAATCCCAGCAGTGAATCATGTCAGGTTTCGTGAAAATGAAGCTGAAATTATTCAAGAGGGATCGCGAAAGGAAAAAAAGTATGAACTGAAGAAATGGACCAAAATGCTAAAAAAGAAGAGTCTTTTATCAAAGCGTTCTGGTAAGAAAGGCAGTGGAAGCTGCAATGTGCACCCCACTGGTCCTACTTCCATATTGAAACACCAGCCTGCTCAGAAAGTGGGTGTCACTGTTCAGCAAAAGTACAAAGATGTGTCTGTTTATGTAAATCCCAGAAAACTCTACAGTGCTGGGGAAGAAGAGCAGCAGAGGCTGCTGGAGGCCTTAGTAGGGATTGTCCATCAGTCTTCATGGAGCAGCAGAAGAGTGGAAAAACAAGGCAGGAGGGATAAAGCCACCAGAGGAGTCAGTGAAGAGAAGCTGGTGGTCCATGGCTTGGTGCCAGGTAGTTCTGCAATGAAAACAGGTCAAATCCTGATTGGTAAGTAGCTGAAGGAAGAGTTAACTTCTACACTCTTCCTTCAGATGAAGATTTATGGGGTTTTCGCTGTTAGATGCAGCTGACTTGAATATTCCAATTACATCATTTCTTGAGGGATTATTTTAAGTCAGTGTCATTGCATCTGATGTTTTGTTACCTAGTCAATATTACTGTATTATTGGTCTTAAGAACATGTGGCGTGACCTAAAAAGTGTAACTACAGTAAGGAGATGACTGTCCCTTAGTGTTCAGAGATTGAGCAGCTTGGAGCAAGAAATACCCCACCACCACCTTTAGGATTTTAACTGAAGATTTGCTCAGTAGATAAGTGGGACTGGAGAAAACATATCATCTGCCAGATACTCTATTTCGATTTCTTTCTTTTCCACAGCATCCTGCTTAGATAAAAAGCCTTACTGTATATATGCTTTAAATTGATTTAGTGTCATAAAAACCAGGGGAAAAAATGCCGAGTAAGATACGTTCACATGTTACAAACTTTCTGCATAGCCTTGTTTGGTTATTTTTCTGTTTAGCAAGCCTAACAGCAGCTTCCTCAGTAGCTGTGAGTTTGAGAGGCTCCAAATCCGTAGCAGGGCTGCAGTTTGGGGAGGCAGTGAGCCAATACAGCCATTGTGTTGGTTTGGCTGCTTGGACACTTCCATGAGCTGATGAAATACCCTGGCAGGAAACTAACCCAGAAGAGAAATTGGCTGTCTGGTATTTTGGTGGTGTAGTAAGTTACACTTGGGTCACAGAAGGTCTGACGAGCACCCAAATGTGAATAATGGAGGCGAATGAGCTGCTGTGAGGGGCAATGAGGGAGCAGAAATACTCCCAGTCCCAGCATTGAGGCCACCAAAAACTTGACACTCACGGACATCAACCTCGGAGACAGTAAATGTGAGACAACCAGGCCACATCTGTGAAGGGTGAAAGATTACTTAATGATCCTTCGAGCTGGTTGCTCACAGAGTGGGAGAGCAAAGATGTGATGTTCGTTAGAAGATCATTAAAAATCTTAATGCTATAGTAGCACAAATCCCACAAAGTCAGCATGAGTGCTTTTGGAATTCCAGTGTTGTGTGTGTAACAAGGCACATCGTGCTTTGACTGGCTGATTGCTCCAGCACGTGTTTTTGGTAGAGATGCTAAAGAATACTCCAGAGGGAAAACTGGATAACTTTCAAATTTTACCAGCAAGAACTGATTAGTCAAGAAGTGGGGGATGTGGGCTGAGGGGGAGGAGAGAGCGAGTTTCAACTCGATCTGCTTAATGGTATTTAATCTCATTAGTATAAGAGTGCGTGTTTGTAACCTGTAAGTTAATTTTGGGACACAGATTTGTATATAACATTTTGGTGAGAGCAGGTGTGAAGTCAGAACAGTGTAGGCAAGTACCAGATCCAGGAGATCAAGCTGACCTAAACAGAGATAGCATTTCATCTGCTGCACTTAATGCTTCCCAGAGCTAGTGAGGACAAAAACTGCGGGGGTTTTTCGTTTGTTTCAAATAGGAGAACAATTTAGCTGAATCTAAGAAGAGTCTTGCACTTTAATATGTCCTAGGCTATCATCAACCCTTGCCTTGGTTTTTTGCACATTGAAAATGAAATAGTTTTAACCATACTGGGGTTATTCAGCTCTTAACTGGGGAAATGAGCTGTATTCACTGCCAACAGTGGAAAATGTATAATTTTCATGTGAAAATATTTTCAAATTATATATCTATAGTGAAGCTGAGTACTGTGGAATTTTTATGTGGTGTCTAGAAATAGGGATGCTTTGCATAAATTAGATGTTCAGATTTCAGTGTTGTCTGCATAAAGATTATGCAAGAAAAAAATTCTGTTCTTGTCAAAAATCTGTCTGGTTTACTGGTTCTGTACAGTACATCACAGAATGGGATAGCTGTGGTGTTCACCCAAAGCCTGATTTAGAAGCAAATAGCTAGCTACTCATATCTTCCCAGGAACTGAAGTTGGAAACAAAGTTCAAGAATAATGAAAGTAGAACTTTGCCTTTCAGGCGTTCTTGATAGAAGTAGGTTTTTGGAGTCCTGTTGAGAATTGTGGAAACAGCCAGTAAAGGACATTTTTGTGATCAGTCTGAAACTGAAGAATTAGCACAAAAGTGAGCAGCTCCGTAAGCCATCACAAATTGAGGAATACCTGATCAGCACAGCGCGATGCCTGCTGGCTGGTCTGGTTATAACTTTGTTCATCTTCATTGACCTGTATGTGCATAAACATTAACCTGTTCTTGTTTGGCTTTGTAATATTTCAATGGCCTTCAGTGGTCCAGACCAGCTTGGTAGTAGTCTTTTGGGAGGCAAATCCAAACTGTATTTTCCTTTAAAAATACATGCTTTAAAATGACATCTGGTGGTCTTCCTGGTGACCGGTTTGCAGCACTCATTTTGACTCACAAAGTGGTTTATGCTTCAACATTTTTAGTAGAAATAACTTCTTTTCCCATCCTTAATAATCGCTTTCCTCAGGTGGCTTCTCTTATTTGTTTTGAAATGTGTGTCCCTTATAGCTTTGAACACTTAAAACATCTGTTTATTATTTGTGCAATACACTTTAATTTTTGTTTTTAAGATTGCATATGGAAGTCGTAAGTCTTGTTGCTGTACTTTATTAACCAAGTGGAATGCAGGCACTGACCATATGAAAGTAAATGCAGCAGTTTTGCAAGCTAAAAAACCCTGCTGCTTTGTAACTCTAAAAAGATGGCACTCTATCCATATGTTGTTTATCAGTTCATTCATCTTCTCTTTTTATATTTAGCAGGTCAGCATCCATCTTAAATTTTCAAAACAGAAAAGCCCTCATTGATTTTTAAACTCACTGCCACTTTCATTTTGGTTAAGATGAAATACAGTTGCTTCTATCTTGTGCTTTTTAAGTGTCTTTTGTATTTTTGGCAAAACATTTTCCTTGCTTAAGTTAATTTGCAACATTATGCAAAGCTTGGCCTGCTGTGGAAAACTTTGAGCATATCTTCAAAGAGGAAAAGCTTCTCAAAATACTCACATTTAGATCCAGACAAATAAGAGTTGTGATGGGTAATGCTGTTATAATTTGATTCCCACCCCCCTTCAAATTGAAACCTGTTGGATTCATGGCAGGGAAAAGTCCTTGTAAATGCTGATGAGCATCATCTTTACCATAGTAAAAATAAAAAATTAATTCCAATGACAGTGAAAATACAGCAAAGCTCTTTTTACCAGTGGAGCGTACTGTTGTTATTCTCTTTGAAAGTATCTTATTGCTCTCATCACCAAATAGCTCAGCATGAATCTTCTCACCTTATCAGTACATACAAGCGTCAAAAAATTGTGAAAGCTCCCCACTGACAAGAATTAATTCTGTTTGATAGTGAAGATGGGCTGTAATAATGCAGTTTTGAACACGTATGCAAAAGCTACAGCTGCTGTTGCAAGCTTCACTTGAAAGGTCCATATCCTTAGAGTCCTGGCAGGACAAAAGGACCTTAAAAGGACCAAAATACTGTGAGAGTTTGAGATTTTTATGTGGAATTACCATACATGGTGTATTTGTTGAAAAGACTGTCCCAGGTAGAGATGTTGGGCTCACAAGATGGAAATAGAGCTTGTGTAAGCTTTGCTGTGTTCTCACTGTGGTGTTTGGGATGTCCCTTTTGTTCTTTTAATCTCCTCTTGAAGCACAGCGGCATTGGTTTGGATGAAAGCAGCCTGCTAACGTATAAAACAAGTCATTGATCTGTCTTTCCTCAGTAGGAATGTTTTCCACAGTTTGCCTTTTTTGGAAAGGCGTGTGGGAACTTTCATAAGTGCTCCCACCAAGTCATTACCAAGAACAGAGAAAACCAAATGTCAGGATTCCGTGACAAAAGTGTCCTCCATCCTCTCCCGTGTGAACGACTTGATTCTCATGATTTCAGAAAAAAGATGTGCACTTCCCATCAGAGTATGGAAGTGATGTTCACTTGCCAGTCAGTGTCTCTGAGCTCAATGCAATGGAGATCTACTTTTAGAAATGGTGCTTGCAGGTTTATCTCTAGGGAAGGGATGCTTAACAGAAGTCATAATCTTGTGCCTCAAGCAGCAAAGAGATAGGCAGTTCTGAAATAAACATTAGGGATGCCAGCAGTGCCAAAGACTTCCTGAACTTTGTCCTTAAAGAGGCAGGAGTAATTCCATCAGCTGTGTGCAGACTGGGTGTTGGAGGTCAATACACACTGCTCTTAGCTGCTGCTGACTGGACGGAAGAAGTCTCTTCTGATGAGAACAAATAAAATAGAAAGAATTCCTGCCTCACCTTTTCCTAGTTCATCACTCAAGTAAAATTCAGTCCTGCTTAACATTGTGCAGAGAACACGCATAGATGTCTTAAAGTTTCTTCGTGAGCTGAGAATCTTTCCACAGTAAGTGATAGAACTCAAAAGCTTGAGAATTCATTATTATGGGATTAAACTAAAGCTTACATCATTCCTTAAAAGAATCCTGGAGTCATAGAACAGTTTGGGTTGGAAGAGACCCTAAAGTTCATCTAGTCCTAACGCCACACTAGACCCATCCAGCCTGGCCTTGAACACTTCCAGGGATGGGGCATCCACAGCTTCTCTGGGCAACCTGTGCCAGGGCCTCACCACCCTCGCAGTGAAGAATTTCTTCCTAAACTACTTTGTTTCAGGAGGACACGTATTTTTTCTGAAGATAAATTTGTTGATTTAAGGAATGATATCCTGGAACTGCCTGAAGAAAATTCATTTCCTCTGCTGCAGTGTCTCACTGCATCTCTAAAAGTGGAACTGAGTGATACTTTATTCTGATGTTTCTCCCTATATCTGTAATTCAATGAACTTTTAGTTTGGGATTGTTTTTCTTAACTCTGCAGACCATCAAGTTAGACCAACTTAAACAGTTGCAAATGCTATTTACACCTTGATTTCATTTAACCTGAATTGTTTAAGTGTTAGGTAAGTGAAATTAGATTAAACTTCATACAATTGCTTTAATTTTTTGACATAATAATATGTGAAGACCTGAATCAATCTGTCTTTCTGTAAGTTTTTCACACTGCTAAAGGGCAAAAAACAATTCTCAAATAAAATGTAGAGGTCAAGCTCTTACAAAGTAAGACTTGCATGTACAAACTCTTTCACAGCAGTTAAATATCACACTGAGTAGATCTTGTGATCATGTCCTGCTTTAAAAATGCTCTGGGTTCATAATTTTACATAGTTCATACTTTGCCCAATGATGTCATTTATTCTGTTACTTCATAGTCTCTATTCTTTGGCTGCTGTTGTGTGTTGCGAAAAGAAAATAAGGAAAAAATGCAAACACCCACCCTCACTGCCTCCACTCCCAATTCTGGAAAATCCGTGCTAATCAGTAGAGATTTTTCTCGTTTGTGTGTCAAGTTGCTCTTCTTTGATTGTGATACAGCATTTTCTGGCAGAAGGAAGGCAGCCTTACAGGACTGCTTGGGCTGTGTGCTCTGGAAAGCTGTTCCATGTATGGTCCACAATTACATTTTTACCAGTTAGATGGAATAAATATTTACTGCTGCAATGAAAGTTTTACATGTGTACATTAGGCATTGAATAAATAAAACACTTGGAGTATGTAACATGTAAATACTGATGGCTCTTCTCCTTTCTAAGTCTCTGTCTCTTCCACCCTCGGAGATGCGGTTTCAGAACATTCCCTCCAGTGCTAAGGTGTGGATGTCTGCACAGTGTGTGCAGCTCCTCTGAATGGCTTTACAACAGAATGCCTAAGGATCCAGTCCAACAAAGAACACAAACAACTTTTGTTTAAGCAGATGAGTTTAAAATGAGTACAAGAGCAATTTATGCTTTTTGTTGTTGAATAATGATCTTTAATACATTGTTCTTAACAAAGAACATAGTAATCCTGTTTATAATTCTTGTTTTATTAGAGTAGCCTGAGTGTTCTGCTTTTCATTACTAATTTTCATGTCCTGGGGCTCTGGCATGGACTTACTGAGTTCCTTTTAAATGCTGTTTAACTTTCAGCTTTTCTGTCTTTGAATTACTGTTGTGTTGAAGATCCGACAGGCTAAAACTTAACTGTGCTGGGCATCAAGAAATGCAGAGTTTAGGGAGAGAGCTATTTCCTTAATATTTTTGTGTGTAGAATAAAATGTAACCTTTTCTTGGTTTTGCATTTAGGAGGAGTAGGAATTAATTTTCCTTCAGCGTAAAAGAAGAGTGACGAGTTGGTTATTGCCTGGTGCATTAAAGAGGAATATTGCTTGCATTTTGGGGGTATTCTGTATTTCCTTACTGACGGTTAGTTAAGAAGAATGCTCTTTCTCTTTTTGGCCTTGATTGTGTGTTGCACTGATTTTGAGCAATCGATCTTGTACCTGGGAAGAATTCCAGTTGCATTTGAAGGTATTTAACGACAAGGTAGAACACAGAAATAATGATAACTCTCAGTATTCTTCTAAACTTGAACATTCTGTGGCCTTTAATAGATTCTCAGGGAATGGTGAGACCTTAGAGACTCAGGCTGTGCTTTTCCATAGTCTGCATGTCATTATCACTGTGTCAGTTAGAGCTGAGCAAGTCCTCTCCCTGGAAAATGGAAATACCTACTGGAAAATGGAAATACCTACTGGAAAATGGAAATACCTACTGGAAAATGGAAATACCTACTGAACCTTACAGTGGTTCAGTGCTTTACTTCTGCAGCTGATCACATCTATGTTGCCAAGTCAAGACTTAAAATATAACTATGCTAAACATGCACATTTGCTGCAAATCCATGTCGCTTTTCTAATCCCTTTCCACTGCCTGAGTGATGAAGGCCGTGTTAATAAGCTTGGAGAGGATGTGGAGGTACTCTCTAGGGGAGTCTTTGTGCAGCTTGAGAAAATGAAACTTGGTTTTCAATTTGCTCTTTCTGAGGAGCTCTAGGTATTTTTAGTTGACGCATAAGAATGACCTTGGAATCAAGTCACTTTCAGTGTTAAGTAAGAAGCTAATTTCTTTATTTCCCTTTCTACAGACAGAAGATTCAAGCTAGAAACCAATCAAGTTTTTCACCTGACAGAGAGTAGAGACAACTGAAAGGTTGGATATTAGGAAAAAGGTTTTTACAGAAAGGGTCATAAAGTACTGGAATGGACTGCCTGGGGAGGTGGTGGAATCGCCGTCCCTGGATGTGTTTACAAAAAGACTGGATATGGCACTCGATGCCATGATCTAGTTGAGGTGTTAGGGCACAGGTTGGACTCGATGATCTTGAAGGTCTCTTCCAACCCATACATTCTGTGAATTCTGTGAAGTGACACCAAAGAAAATCAAGTAGAAAATAAGGCCTGTTTTGTTACTCTGAAGTTGAATATTTGCCTCTGAAAAGGAACTAAGGAATCAAGTCCGGGTGCCACTGGCAGTCGCTTCTTACAGTTCTTGTCATAAATTTATGTTGCCTCATCTTAGGTATTTTGCTCTAGGTACCCTTATTGGAAAGGTTTTTAGAAATTCTCTGGTTAGGGTCTGCAGAACTTTCTGATTTTCACTCTGCTTCTCACCTAGGCTTTGCTCACCTCGTCTTTAACCAAGAGGTTCTTCATTTCCCATGGTCGCTGCGGTATCGCTTCTGTGTAACTGATCTCATTTGGTTTCATTTTCCTTGAGCATAGTTGAATAAGACTGTAAGGAATATTCTGGATAAGATCACTCACCTAGATTCCAAGGAAAGGCCAAAAGAATGGTCAAAAACCCTTTTATTTTTTCTTTCCAATTTCTGTTCCTTTTGACAGGTCTATGTAGTTTTACCTCTTGATGTTATTTTACTTGTATGTTTTCTAGCTTCACAAGTTGGTTTTCTTTTCCACAGGTCTCATATCCCTCTTGCACACTCCATGCTTAAACATGCATCTTTTTGAGGGGGATGAGGTATAGGTTATCAATTATTTAGCACTGGGATACTTCTCGAGAATATTTTCCTTCACTTCATATAGACATCCCAGTTTGATTTTTCTGCTTTAAACTGGAATGTGGATTTTAAGTTTGTGACCTCTAATTTGGTTCTGTTTGCTTTTGTAAGTGATGGTTTTAATTTTTCAAACCTTTTCCACTTGCAGAGAATGACTTTTTCTTTGGGACCCTAAGGGGTTTTTTTTTCCCCATTTCCAGTGATGGTAAGGGTGTCAGATGTAGAAAACACAAGATGCCATTAGGCAGGAAAAACTGGCAGATAAAAATATGGAGAGGAGGAGCCACAGCAGGGGACGAGGAATGGAAGAGAAAGGACTGAGTTGTGAAATTTGTTGTGTTTTCTGGTCAAGTAACAAGAGTGATACAAGCCTGGATGGAGGGGAGGGGCTTGGAGAGTTATTATACAGGAGGGCCACCAAGATGATCAGAGGGATGGAGCACCTCTCTAACAAGGAGAGGCTGAGAGAATTGGGATTTTTCAGCCTGGAGAAGAGAAGCTTTGTGGTGACCTAACTGTGGCCTTGGAGTACCTGAAGGAAGCTTACAGGAAAGATGGGGAAACACTTTTTACAAGGACATG
>WEIT01033857.1:157988-185330 GCA_013389985.1 Dryoscopus gambensis | reverse complement strand
TTTGACTGTGAGGATGGTGGGACACTGGAAAGGATTGCCCAGAGAAGCTGTGGGAGCCTCATCTTTGGAAGTGTTCAAGGCCAGGTTTGATGGGATTTAGAGCAACTTGGTCTAGTGGCAGGTGTCCCTGCCCGTTGCAGGGGGTGGAACTAGATCATCTTCAAGGTTCCTTCCAACCCAAACCATTCTATATTTCTATGATTTTTGTCAAATGATATGAGTGTGGCCATAAGGCCTTCAGAGCACTGAGGTAATAGACTAAATGTGCTAAATGTTGCATGTGGCAAACATCTACTTAAATGTAACAAATAGACATTTATGACAGCTTGAATGGCATATTAATTTTTAAAACTAAGACACTATTTCACTCTGTAGTGGGGTGCAATAGCAACTGCATTTCCTATTTCTCATCTGTTCCACCTCCAGGAGATGCTCTTGTTGCCGTAAATGATGTCGATGTGAATTCTGAAAACATCGAGAGAGTTTTGTCTTGCATTCCAGGTCCTATGCAGGTACAGTAGCTGAACATTTATTCCAAAACTCCTCTGTAAAACTGAGTACTGCTTCTAGCCTTTTTTTACTGAGGAAACAAAATGTAGGTGGCCTTTTTCTTAAAACTTCCTCCATTACCTTTTGAATGCATTGCTTGACTTCTGTCAGAGTAGAAATTTCAGAGTTTAATGCTGGTAAGTTACATGAAAATAGGTAGGTGCTGATGTCTAACTTAGAAATAAACATGTCCGCGGAATAGTAGTGGAATTTTTTTTGCCAATTACTGTATTTAAAATAGAAATAATTGCTCTGAAAATATTTAAATAGAATAATTATATCTTCATCAATATAAGCAAGACTCACAAACCACAGGAGAGTAAAAAGAAGCCTGAATTAACAAGTAGTGTTATTAAAAATATTTAAGAGCATTTAAATGGTGAAATTGATACTGCTTTAATATTGAAATAAAATAATTAATTCTTGGGGTTCTAAGAGATGTTAGATTGAAGACTTTTCAGATCTTTCAAAACTCAACAGTGATGAAATTGGTAGAAGTCAGTAATAAAAACTGATACCAAAAAAAACAATTCAAAAAATCTGACCTGACGAATAATGTTTCTTTCCCCAAAACCTACTGCATACATCTTTTCTTCTAGCTGAATAGTAATTTTGTAGCTCTAATGAGGAATTAAATTAGTAACAAAGAATTAGATAGCTATTTCAGAACTAAACCAGGAGAGTGTTACTTACCTAGGATGTTAGTAGCATAAAATTTAATATTTTGAGTTATGCTGCTTAAATCCCCTTCCTGATGGACAGGAAGACAAGGTAAAAGTTGAAACTTAGAGTTATGAGCAGGAGCAGGTTAAAAATTAAAGTGTCTCTTTGTAGTTTTTCTTCAGGTAGAATATACAAGGTGATGGTAGTAATTGAAATGTTTTCCAATCCAGAGATTTTTTA
Source organism: Dryoscopus gambensis (assembly GCA_013389985.1). NCBI lineage: Eukaryota > Metazoa > Chordata > Aves > Passeriformes > Malaconotidae > Dryoscopus > Dryoscopus gambensis. Next base: position 183,878 of record WEIT01033857.1, on the reverse strand, counting down.
AAGTGGAAATTTTATGTTTTCTTTAACACAAAAGTTCTGTTTGCAACTTACGTAGTGCAAGTTCCTGTGGAAATATATCTGCAACTGCAGGGAGATTGAGTACTGGGATGTCAGTTCAGGAAGCTTTCCAAGATACTTGACAGTCTGAAGTTTGCCTGAGCTGCTAGAGTTGTGGTCAGGTACTGGCAGAGCTCCATGGGAAAAAAGCCTTCTCCTGTCCATCTTTGACCAAATACGGAGTTGCTGTAGCTGTTATTAAATACAGAATGATTAAAACAGCAGAGATGATACAGTTTGTGTAATTGTATCCTTGCTAGATTAGACTAGAGGTATTACTTGTTGCTAAAAGGCAGCGCAGCCCTTGACAGAGCAGTTCCTTGTGATGCACTGTTAATGTTTGCACTGTCAGTAAATCTGTCAAGCAGGCTGCGATTACTTGAAATGTGTAACAGTTTGTCATGGTGGCTTTCCAAATCCTTTTATTAAAGTGCAATTATTCCTTTTCTACTGTGCAGTTTGAGTCAAGCCAGACGAGTGATGGCTAGAATAGACCAGTGGAGGTTTAAATACAGAGTTCTGGGGTTTTTTGCAATTCAGTACACTGCAGCCGTGCTGCTGAGGGAACAGAGGGTTGTTGTAGCTGACATTTTGTAATACAAGCAAAATTTTTACTGTGTTCTCATTCATCTTACCTTGCAAAATATAGAAAAAGTTGCAGTTTAAAAAGCCTTTTTGCTTACACGTAAGTTATTTCCGTTAGTGAAATCCCTACTCTTCTGTTTTCATGTTAAAAATTGCTGGAATTACTTTTGAAAACTTAACTACCTAGATTTTCTCAGTTGCACCATGTGACGTAACATCTCATTATTTTATTTCCAGAATTTTGTTCTTTTACCCTCAGTTTAGGCAACTAGATCTAGGCTTGTAAGGGATAGTTTAGTGCATTTACTGAGCAATAGAAGTCCAAATGCTTCATTAGTCCTTTTTTTTTACATTTCTGTAATCAAAATAGTTGCTGCTTCCTAGCACCACAAGAGAGAGAAGACAGACTAGGAAGGGCAAGATGTGCTAAAAGAATATACTCTTCTTTACTCTGATACTCAGAAATTGCAGACCCATTTTACACAAAACTTTCTAAAAATATTCAGCCTGAGGCAGACATTTAGAATCAGAAATTTCAGCTTGAAATTTTGAGTTACAGTTGAGCAGACCATAAGCACATGGCAAACAGATAATGAAAACAGGAAGCAGCCGGCAGTCTTTAAAAGGCAGGGAATGCCCCCAGCTCTGTCTGCAATAAAATCCATATTCCAAGCCATGCAGCTTTCTTGCAGATGAAATCCTGCCTTTCTAGGGCAGACCAGTGGTATAACAGCTACAATTTCTCTTCCTACACTGAGAAATATATAAGAAACAATATATAAGAATATATATAAGAAATATATTAAGAAACAAATTAAATACAGAGTGACCTTCCAACTATTACTTTCCAGCTTCCAAAAGTTAATAGTAAAGGACTTGTAAAATCAGTTACGGGTTTCTATGTTCTCCTTTGTTTCTTAAAATTCCTTTGACCTTCACAGCATCTTGGAGCAGTGATTTATGTAATTGATTTATATTATGTTAATTGCCATTGGTTTTCAAATTGCCATCAAATCAAGTGCATGTCATACCCCCATGTTCCTGTGTTATGAGAAAAAGTTAACTGTCCATGTCTTATCCTTCCATGGCTGTGGAGAGCTCTGTCATGTTCCACTTCTGTTACGTTTCCTAAGCAGAAAATGATGATCCATGTCCCTCACAGTTTGCTGTTCCTGCCACCTTCTTGCCGTTTGATTAAATTCTTTTTGAGAACTGTTCTAAGTATTGAGAATGTATGCATGATATATAGAGTGGAATTGTAATGCTTTTCCCAGTAATGCTTTTCCCATTCTTCATGTCATTTTTTTTTCTGTTTTCTGTTGTGTGTTGAACTGATTTTCTTCAGGAGAAATGAAATCAAATCTGTGGAAGCTTTCACAGCCAGTACTTATAAAAGGGGACTTCAGAAGTCATATTTAATCAGATCCGGTGCATATTTAATCAGATCAGCTCAGGATGAAGATTCATTTCTTCTCCACAAACAAAAACCTTAAAAAACTACCCAAAACAAAACAAACAAATAAAAAAAACCCCAAACCAAACCAAAGCAAAACAAAACAAAATCCAACAAAAAAAAACCCAAAAAACCAACAGGTTTTTAGGATATGTAGAGATGCAGTCTCTTGGTCCTTTTCTATTACAGTCATGTGGGAGGCAGCATGGATGACTGCAGGTTGAAAGAGAGTTAAAGTTCTGCTCAGTCCAGTTTGTTTTGAGCTCTTCCCTGGAGGATCATGTGGTTGTGTCTCTAAGACAAGACAGAGTTTGTTTTTTTTAGAAATGGAGAGACTAAAAGATAGACTGCAGCAAGAAAGACATCTGTGTGTCATTAGTGGAGAGACTGTAGCCTAAAGTGTCATGAGTAAACGTCCACAGACAAGATGCAGTAGAAGTTAAGAGAAATAACTATTGAGCCTTGAGGAATTCTGTAAAAAGTTAAACAGGGTATGAGGAAAATGTTCTGAAATATATGCAGATGGCATGACAAAGAAACAGAACCGAGTCTCAGAATGCTGGAGAAGAAAACAAACTCTTAGGAAACTGTCAACTATCCAGTTACTGGGTCTTGGAAAGCAGCTGCTTCTTAGCTGGGTGTTCCTGCTCCTCGAGCCCTGTTCATATGCAGTGTTAGGAATCAAAACTGAGCTGATGAGGAGAGGGCGAGGGATGAGTTATGGTCAGAAAAAAAAGGGGTACTACAGGATAGGAGAGCAGTGCTGTACCAGGGAAGGGGAAGAGAAAAGAGGAAAAAGGCTGATAAAAGCCCAAACAGGAGAGGAGAAAATCAATGGAAGGTGTTAGGAGAGGGAGTAAAGTGGGAGGGGAAGGTGGCAGCCAGTGACACAAATGTAACTGTAAGAGGCGACAGTGGCACTTCTCTCCAAGCTAATTTGGCAGGCACTGGGTGTTTTAAAGCATCATTATTTCTTGCTGACACTCCTCTCTTGAAGTATGTGTATACACGTACAAAATTAACAAAAATTATCTGGTTTTAAATGTATGCATTACCTCTGCTTGGCCTTCTCAAAATTTATTGCAACTGGGAAAATAGAAATGGATTTTTTTGCATCAGTCCTTGGGCTAAACTGTTACTGATTTTAACAAAGAAGTAGGATTTGGTGTGATGTGTTATGTTCAGAGCTTTCCACTCATTAGGCATGTTACAGGTATTTCAAGGCTGACAAACAGTCTTGAGTAAAAACATGTGAAAGAGGGAACTAAGAACATGCCTACTTAGACCAAATATATCTTCAGTCACTTTGAAGACTGATAAAAAATAGGGTCTCATCCAAGAAGATAAATGAATTTTTTCTCCTTGGAAATTACAATTTTATGCTCAGTCAAAAGGTAGGTATTTCTCACATCTCCTCCTTTCATACTTAGGATAATGTGTTCATTCACAGAAAATCACAGAAAAAATCACTTCCATCACTGCTGAGACAACTAACAGACATCGTTTTTGTAAGTCAGGGCTTAAAAAAGCAGGTCTATAAAGCAAATTTTGAAACATATTTCCACATCAAGTTTGATTATGTGCTGCTTGTGTATCAGGAAATACACATTTATTCTAAAATCCCTGGTGTTTAATTTATTTGGGAAATAAGGTACAGTAAACATCATATAATTTTTTGGCAAAATAATCTTGATCATCTAAACTTTCAAAGTGTGTTTTAAAAAGTGTGTTTGTGTTTCGATCTTTTTTCTTCTGAGGACATAGCACAGTAAGAGATGTAAACAATTTTAATGCTACTTGGTAGTTGTGTTAATTATTAAATACAGCAACAAACCCCTTATTTAGTTAGAAAAAGAGGAAAAGTTAACATACTGAAAATGGAATATTGAAAGAGTTGCTCCTGTTACAATTTAACAGATTTTTGCGGTTCAATGTAAATTTAAATGGATTCCCCTGTGCAAATGTGCCAGTGCACTCAAAATGGCAAAGAAATGCTCAAGAAAGAGCCTTCAGGATATATACTGAGGAAACTGCTGACATGTTGAAAGAAGTCAAATACTGTGTGTGTTTCAAAGGCACAGTAATGGCTTTTGTGTTCAAACAAAGCCAGAGCAGTAAGTACATTTTTCCATTCTCAAAACCATAAGAATTAAGTATGAAAACACAGCAAACCACATGCTTACTCACATGGTTCACAGAGCATGTAATAGCTGGCTTTGTCCTTTGTAATAGATGGTTATGTAATGCTGAGTGTATAATTGGTTTTCTTGAAACAGCAGGAATTTTGTATGCTTACATCTTGGTCAGTAAAGCTGAGGCTGAGAAAACCTAACCTCTGAAAGGGCTCAGACTGCATCTGTTTCATCTGATATTGGAATGTAATTGTAAGTACAGCCTCGTTTTCACAGTAATTAATTACCTTAATAGGTGAAACTGACATTTGAAACGTCGATATTTGAGCCTGAAGGAACTTCTCAGCAAAGGAACAAACAGGCGCAGTCAAGTATGAACAATCTGGTCCGGCTGCTGTGGGGAGAGGACAGTTTGGACCTTCAGCAGGCTGTGCAGGATGTGCCTCACATTGTCATGTTCCTCACGCTGAAACTGGACTCCGAGACATCCAGGGATGAGGTATGTGGCTGACTAAACAAATCTGAGGTGAAAGGTAACAACTGACCACAGCAGCCACTACGACATTTCACATAAAAGGATAAATTAAAAAATCCTGCTAATGGTTTGGATTTGGGAATCATGCGTAAAATACCCGTTTTGGCAGAATTAAGGCCTGAAATTCCAGGGGGGAAGAAACAGCCTCACTGCTGACAGACTTTTAATTGGACTTTAACTCAGCTGAGCGCTGCTGAGCAGCAGCAAGTGAGGAGCAGGCCAGGGTGGTGATTGCACAGCCGAGGTACATTCCCCAGTGCCGAGCTGGCTCTCGGATGCTCACCGGGATGTTTTCAACGCGCCTCTCCAATTTGAATTATGAGATCTGCCTACTCAAAAAAACTTCCCCCAGCAGGAGCTATTGGCAGTCCTCATCCATAATCTGTCTGGCTCCTCCTGTTTTGAAATGCTAATGTATCTTTTCTTAGAAGACTCTGGCATGTCTGCTGCTAGCAGGCAGCTGCTGATTCTTGCTTGGGCAGCATTTTAGAGCACTGAAGTACTTCTCCTTTGTCCTGTGAAGCTTCCTTTCACATCTCTTTCCTTTTTGTGTTCTTCAGGAAAATTTTGCCAGCGTACATGTAAGCCATTGTAAGTTTGTGTAGATGTTGTTCAGGCTGTAGCCATAGCTACAAATACTCCTCTCCACACAGGGACACAGAGCTGAGGTTGGCCTCATGCCCAGTCTGGAAATGACAAGTGGACAAAGTGGACTTCTTAGGAACAGATATTTGGAAAAAGACTCTTCTCCCCTTGTGTGAACTCTCAAATTTAGCATTGTGTCCCAGGGATCTTATATTATTTTCGGTGAGGAGATGTCAAGCAAAGCACAGGTGTTTCCAGTCCCCAGGGACTGGGATGACAGGACAGTGATGGAGTGGGGAGCAGAAGGAAAACATTTTGCTTTCCTTAGATTGCGATACCTTTACTTTTTTTTTATACTATTTTTCAGCTGGTACAAGTCTACATTCTGTTGATGATGTGTAATAGAGAAAAAGTGTTACAGCTACACAGAATGGGGTTTAATTTTATTTTCTTGAGACAGGGCTGGGGAGAACCCTAGAAAATTACATGATACCTTAATATGTAGTAGTCCAAGACTGCTGTGTTGTGTGGATAGAACACTTATGGGCAGTTGCTATAGACTTAAAGACCAGTGTTTTCTTGACCATGTAAACTTTATGAAATATTAAAAGTTATAATTTCAGGGCCTCTGGCTCCTCTCTGACACATGTGAGTGACTGATCGCAATTCACGTCACAGTAAATTGCATACTGGTTTCTTTACACTCTCCCAAGAAACGGGATTAATCCTGAACATTGAGCAGAGGTGAAAGAGGGATCATAATGCCCTTGTTTTCCCTTCACAGCATGGAATAATTGTTTCCTGAGGAGTCTTGACAATTACGCAGCCCCAAATATGTTGAGAGATGCTTTGCTGATAAAATCAAGCTCTTTATAACATTTCCTTACAAAAGAATACCGCCTTCTTTAAGGCATTTGTCTTTAATTTCATTTTCTGAACTTCAGGCAACTTCTATCCTGTAGATGTACTGTCCCAGATTTAGTTTAAACAGTACTTCAAATGAGTAGTGAAGTTATGGTACACCACAACCATCCTGCACAGTAAAAATATAATGATCTTTTAATAAGCTGCTTTACTCATATCCAGAGGAGGCACAGTATGCAGATCACATCCGTGTAAACTATGGCAACTAGAACTTGTAAATAATTCTTCCACTTGTGAGCTTTTGGCACCTAAAATAGAATTAATCAGCTTTAAGACTTGTAAGCTCTGTCTGCACAGCTATACAGGGAAGTAGTACTGGGAATCATTTGGGATGTGTGTATGCCTGTGGGGGGTGTCCCTATGGTAACAGTTTCTCAGTGAGTAAGGTCAATCATGCCTTTTTTGTAATTTAAGGTAGGCGTTACAACTATGCATTATTTGTAGCAGTGTACAACACCCACATCTTTGTGTTTGACCTGATTTTGGCGATAGCCTGTCTTAAAAGAAATAGCGTTCATGTTCCTCCTACTGTTACTAGAAGAGTCTGTCCAGGTTTGGGGGGTTGGGTTGAGGGAGGATTTACACTTTAAGAAATGAGCTACTTCTCATTTATTAATTCCATTGTCTTTGGCCTGTGACCTTTGGGCTTGCTTTGGAGACAGCTGATCTGGTGGCATGTGCTGGCCCCTGCTAAATCACTATATCCATACGTGATAACAGCTCTGCCCTTTTGTTACAGTTGGCTTTTCTTTCCCTGGGAACGTGCACAGATACTTCACAAATGAATTTTGTGTAAAGGCCCCAGTTCATAGTGAGGAGGGGGGAAAAAGGCTCTTCCTAGCCCTTTGCAGGGGTGTAATTAGAAAACAGCAGGGTTTCTCCAGTTGAGGGATTGATTCCAGAAAAAAAGATCCTTGTCACTAATAAGTATTTACAAAATAGAGTTAATTAAATTGGATATGAATGAAGAGTTTGTCAGGTCCTTCTGTAATGAAACTTTGCATTCTTTTAGTCTTGATGAAGGAAAATTTTCTAACAGGTGTTGGCACTGGCTGAATGTGCTTAGTGACACAAACAGGGAAGTTAATCATGCCTGTGTTTCATTTGTTGGTGTGGAAAGATAATTTACTATAATCTTTGTGGGTGGATATGCTTAATATTACATGCATTATTTTTGGCCCGTCCTGATTTGGCAGAAAGCAAAACAATGAGGCGGAATCATGTTTGCTTATTACCATATTTTTATGGTTGCTGAAATAACACAAAATTTTTGAAAGTGCTTGCATAAAAGAATTATTTTTTAAAAATGGTTACAAAAAGAAAAACAACTGTCACAAATATTTATCTCTATGGAGCTTTAGTTTCAAGATGACTTGTATAAGAGTGTGCTGGTCAGATGTTTTGTGAGAAATCTTAATGGTATATTTTAAAATTTGAGCATATTCATCAGTCCTGTTTTATGCCATACATGTAAAGCAGCTAGGTAGGGTTATACAGAGAGCCTGGAGTTTTCATATTCTTATGTTAGTTTTGAAGAGCTGCATGTCTGATGATGATTTAAGTCAGAATTTAAATATTGAAGGAACTGTCCAAGTACTTGAATCAGAGAATGACAGAATGGTTTGGTTGGAAGGGACCTTAAAGTCCAGTTCCAACCCTACAGCCATGGGCAGGGACACCTTCCACCGGCCCAGACTGTTCCAAGCCCCATCCAGCCTGGCCTTGGACACTTCCAGGGGTGAGGCAGCTTCTCTGGGCAACCTGTGCCAATGCCGCAGCACCCTCACAGTAAAGAATTTCTTCCTCTCTTGGCATCAGATGTATTAACCATGTACTTAAAGCTGTAAAATGCAGTGGCCACAGTGTTTGTCATTTTACGTTTCTCCAAGTAATAGTGATTCTAAATAAGTGATGTTTTTCTATAAAATAGAGAATTTAAAACTGTCAGAAACATTCACGTGCATTTTGGAACTTTCCAGTATGCCCATGCAGCACACTGCTTGTTTCAATATCATAAGAAAGGATATGATAAAAGATTTCATGTTTTAAAAAAACCCAACTGTTGCCACAAAAAAAATCATTATCTTGTTTTCTCTGGGGATTTTTTTGGAGGGGTTTTGGTTTTGGTTTGCTTAACTAACAGCTAACTTTCTTCACAGCAAGAAATTCTTTATCAGTACCCCATATCTGAAGCATCCCAAAAACTGAAAAGTGTGAGAGGGATATTTCTCACACTGTCTGACATACTGGAAAGTGTAACTGGTACCGAGATTATCAGGTAAAAGCATTTGAAATGTAATTATTACTTTTATTGCTTTATACATAGATGTACAGCAAACATGGGTCATGCATCAAGCTCTAGACAAAACAGAGCAACTCAACCTGCTTAGGCAGTAACACTTTAACTATTGCAATGTGCCTGAAGTTGGACTGCTCAGCCTGGACGTCCATTGGTTTGGGGGAATTTCTTTGTAGTGGGCAGCAGTGACTAGGACTTTTAGTTCAGTGAAAGGGTTTTCAACTCCTTTATAACTTCTTAGTGTTAACAGAAATAATTCTGGTTTCATTTTTTTAGTTCCTCCCTTTTCGTATGTGAAAAACTGGTTCAAGTTGTTTACTGGAAAGAATCTGACAAGTTGCTCGTAATTGGCCTTCCTGAAGAAAAGTGAGTTTCAAATTAAAGGTTTTGTCTTCCTTTAAATTTTGTGTCCCCAAATTGTACTCTTCTAACAAAAAAGGCAAGAAAGGGAGGGCTTAAGATGTACTCTTTTTACTGTAACTGGTTTTTATATCTGTGATTCCACTATTTTGATTGACTTTATTCACATCTTTTATATATCCATTGTTGCAGTTTCTTTTTCATTTCCTCTGAAGGGAATAAAATCCCAGAAATATTTATAAGTTAGAAAAGAGTAATATTCTAGAATTCGATAAACTCAAGTACTTTGTAGAGACTGCTGAATATGATCAGTAATATTACATATTTACACCTTCTAGGAGGACTGCTTATTCATGGTAAAGATGTTATAACCATAGCTGTATGTTTTAATTTTTATTTGTTAGTGTGCCACTTTCTCAGCTGAGGAACATGGTTGAAGATGTTGTCAGGACCTTGACATTCATGTACAGTTCTTTGGACAGGTGAGTTCTTTCCAAAGTATTTTCTTTTCAGTCACTCATTTTTCATTGGTGCTCACTGCAAAAGACAAATAGTAGGATTAATTTTAATGTTTCCAGGGAATTTCTTTGCATCTTCCTTTACACTTGTATAAAAACCAGAATTCTGTTCTTACTTTTTGGTTTCGGTTTTAACACTAGTAAGACACTGTTCAAGCAGTCTTTGTCACTTCAGAAAGTTTTGTCCTTGGTTAGGTTAAATCATTCCCATAATCTAAGTCTCTGTGGATGTCAGCAGCACTCTGAAGTGTTATCCTGTGTGTCTGTAAAACATACCTGTGTATCAGTGTTGCATTTTTAACAGAATAAACACTCGGGACTTCTCAACTCCATTTGGCAGAGTGAGTGTCTTTCTCTGCATTTGGAAATCACCCAGGAGATTTTCAGTCTGACTGTTACTTAAATAAAAATGCCCAGGTGGATTAGTCATATTCTTGCATTTAATTCAGGATTAATGCGTGTATGCCACAGAGAAAGATAAGGCATAAATCTCAGTTTCCAAAAGGATGAGACTGATTGACTCATCCTTAATTGCTCTAAGACATCTACTTTAAACTAAACCATACTGGTTTCGTTTGTTCATATTTGTAGGTACTGCCTGGGTATCAGCCTAGTGGTTTTTTTCATGTTAAAAATACATCCAAATGTGGCATCGTGCAGGAAAGAGACTTGTGTAGCACTGAGGGTTATATAAACAAGCTGCCAATTTCTCAGTGTTATTCTAACTTGGAGTTCATGTTTGTCCAGTGCTTTTTGCCAGGTGGAAAATGTTTCTCGCCTGGATCATTTTTTCAACCTGTTCTTCCAGCGTGCCCTTCATCCTGCCAGGCTCCGGTCCCGCGCCAGCCCCAGGGCTCAGCACCAGGACTCCTGCAGTGCCCTGTTCCTGGACAGCCTCCCAGGCCTGCGCTGGCTGACACTGCCTCACGACATCAAGGTCATGTCCTTCTCACGTCTCTCTAGGAAAACCTGTGCGTGAGAGGCTAAAAAGTCGATGCAGGTGTCTTCTGCTGTTACTGTGTGATTTACCTGAGTGCCTTGCCCATCCCAGACCATCCATTTTCCTATAAAATTCAAGTTTGGAGCTACACTATCATTGCCATAGGATTGCTATTGTGAGTGTAGTTTGGTGACTTCACAGTTATCTAGGACGAGTAGGGAAAGCAGCCCCTGGTATGTAGCTGTGTTTGATTTTGACCACTGAAGTATTTTGGCAGGCAGGAAATACTATTCTAGTAGCCCATGTATTGCTCATAATTTAGGAGAGCTATAAATGGCTGTTGAAGAATCAAAATAAATATCCACGTGTCACTTGTTGACACCAGACAGGTACAGCTTTTCTGCACCATCTCACTGTGCCAGGTTACCTCCATGTTAGAAACCAACTTGTGCTTTAAGCAGGAGTAAGACAAAAGGTAGGTCCCAGTAAATAACATTATAGCTTCCAGTCATAAACCTCACTTTCATTACTTTAATATCTGTGACTCCAGTTTAAAATACATTCATCTTGTCATGGTAGAATTTGTTTTTAATGAGTATCTGTTGTGATTTAGTGCAAATAAAACAGCTGGGAAATTTTAAATTCAGAGTTTTCTTTCACGGAGAGACCCAAAATATTTGTAAGTTTGTAGATAACATAGTTAAGGGTAATTCTAATCAGTAGAAAATCATTCTAATCTGAGCTGACCATAAACTCCAGTATCCAAACTTATTATGTCAGCAACAGAAGGAAAGAACATTGTACTCACTGAACTTAGAGGCTGCACGATGGAGAATTAAAACTGCTTCTCAGAGTGGCTCTGGGAAAGGCCTGAGTTTGGATGTTCAAAATAACCTTTCTTCTCCAGTGGCGTAATTCTGTAATTTATAGGTCTTTATTTGAAGATAGCATTAACTAGGACTTTCCTGCATTTCTAATTTTTATGTTTAGTAAGACTTGAGTGTATAAGTTTCATGGGAGTGTTTGGAGGGGAAGGGATGAAGGGTTAAGTCTATGAATTTACTATTGACAGGGTTTGCAGAATGATTTCAGGTTTGCTATGATTCAGTAAGAGTTGTCAGGGATGTTACAAGTTTATAAACAAATTTCTCTTCGCTAGTGTGGCCTTCTCCCTCTTCTCCTCTGAAGGAGAATTGTCTTCTCCTTTATCTTTAGTCACAGACTGACAGTTACGTAGTTCTTTCCACCTTGCCCTTTAGTTTTTTTACTATTTGTTGACTTGGGGTTTTTCCATGCTTTTTTCTTGTCTCTCAAGTTTCTGTAGAGAGACTCTGTTGCACTTTGGTCTCCAGTTTAGCTTGCAGGCTGCTTTTTTCTTATTAAAAAGTAAGTTCTAAAAGGATTTTGAAAACAGCATCGTTGACACTTACGACACAGACATCACTTTCCAGAGTTCTTTGAGTTCATGCACATTTGCCAGAAAACTGTAGTTGTTGCAGAAGATGACATTTCCAGTTTGCGTTTTGGTGAAGATCTTTATATTCTGTAAGGAATATAAAACTAAAAATGTCAGTTCTTCAGGCAGAAAGCCATTTAAATTTTGACTGGGGAAAAGCTGAGAGGCTGGTTAGTTGTCGACTGCCAACAGGCTTGCTGACATTTCTCTGTTTGAAAACTGGCATTATTTCAATTAGAGGTAGCCTGTTAACACAGCCCAAGAAGTTTGTAATTATGGGATTTAGGTTCTTTTCATTAAGTAGCACATTTATGTCATGAGTTTCAGTGCCTAGGACTAAGGAAAGTACTCTTAGTAAAACTTGATTTAACCAACAGCTCTTGCAGTTAGAGAAATAAGGAAGCTTGAAGCAGTTTCAGTAGAACAAAAATAATGTGTGAGAGAGTTTTGGCAACTTGCATAGAGACAAAAAACTTAAATCCATTGGATAAAAGATTTTTCTGATAACTCGGTTGGATGCAGTAGTGTGCCAGGTTTGTGTCTAGACCTCGTGTTTTAAAGCGTGCTGAAAGTAAGAGTGACATCTCCTTTGTAGCAAACACTGGGGTCAGCAGGCACACAAGCAGAGAAGCTGTACAGTTCCAAAGAGCAGGGAAATAGAAGGCAATTAGGAAGGATTTTTCTTCAGTCTGGTATCTCCAGGTGTTCTTGATATTTGATGTTACAGATAGAAAATAGGTGCAAATGTTTATCCGCTCACTTTGTACTTGTGAAACCCAATCTGAGACAAGCAAGACAGAGCAAGCTATGCTATTATTGGAAATTAATGTGTTGCAAATCTGTATTAAAAAGTATTTTTTGGATATTTCAGATGGAAATTGACACAGCACTGAGTGATCTGGAAGCAGCTGACTTTGCAGAGCTGGTAAATGTTTTATTTTTGTTTGCATTGCAAGTATCTCCTTGCCGTGGTGTCACATTCAGTGGTTTAAACAAACACTATTTTCAAAATCCATCAACTTCTTTTAATCAAGTGGGAGTCAAAGCAGTTTATCCTGAATTTCTCTCCATGCTTAATATTTTGACGTATTATAATCCTATAGGATTAGTCACTGAAAATCCATGATTTAATATAATTTAAGTCCATGGGATGTCTACAAAAACACTAATTTCAACAGCGGTGATTGTTGTTACATTTCTTCTCTCTGTAAATAACTGTCTCCTTCCCAAGCAATTGTGAATAAACTTGGAAACATCTATGGAGGAGAATTTAATTCTCCAGTTTACAGAAAGCAATTACAAATTCTGCTTATTTTTACTACTGTTAAAGGAGGTAATAGTAATTTACCTAAGTAACTCGTGGCTGTGCAAGGTGTAACCATATTGACATTTCAGCTTTACTTTGTAATGAAAGAGCTCTCTTGAGCTCACGTTCCAGAAAAGTTACTTTAAAATTCTATTCAAAAGAATCCCTGCACTAAACAACCTGGATGATTATTTACAGAAATCAGTGTTTATAAGTTCCAGTTTATTGCACAGAAATTGATTCCACCTACTTAAAATACAGTATATCCATCTAAAAACAGTGCTACTAATGGGACAGCACTGGGCATTAAAAGATGAATGAATGGGTGCATTTTGGGTAAAATGTCAAACACTGGAGAAAAATGCTTAACTTGAAAGTTTTACTCTAGGAGGGCCCCTGGTGTCAGTAGTTATGCTAAAGCTACTTTGCTGTTAACTGTGAGAATGAACATATCCTAACAAAAACAGTTTATGAACACAGAACAATTAAATAGGAAACTAGTTATTTTGAGCTGAAATTTTTAGAGAAAATTGTAATGACATGAAATTCAGTAATGGAGGCTAAAAGCTTGGTATTTCCCTTAACTGCTCAGTATTAACTGCTGCACTGGTAATAAGAGGTGGTGAAGTATGAAAGTATGAAATAATATGTTGATTACAGTTGACCAGAATTAGTTCACTTGCATTTGGTAAATAAAATAAAAACGCTAAATTAAAAATTACACAGTGGTTTGTTTTTTTCCCCAACAGTCTGAAGATTATTATGACATGAGAAGATTATATGTGATTCTGGGCTCTTGTCTCTTTTACAAGGTAGTATAAATGATTAAGACATGAAGATTAGGAAAATGCATCTAGAAATCTAAATTAGTCTTTCAGAATCTCACAAATCTGAAGTGAATATATGACTGATTTAAGCATGTATTTCTATTAACACACGTAAAACTCAAACACCGTAACAAAAAATCAGTGTCAGGAAATGATATGTACTATATGAACAGTAAGAACAGAAATACTTCTTCAAAACTGGAATTTCTTGGTGTACAATCCAAGGATTCGAAGGAGAGTAAAAAGAAAACAATAAGAGTCAGTTCAACTGAGACTGGAGGATATTCCAATAGGAACTCTTTTGTTCATTCCCATTTTTTGTAGCAGATTCTCTATCTTTAATCTATGTTTAAATCTAAGGCTTGAGAATTTGCACTGACAGCTTTTTTCACTTTGGCCTCATTCATAACTTGATTTATCATTGGTAAATATAGACAGTGTAATCAACAGTATAAAGAGGAAGGTAACAGCTTTTTCTGTAAGAAAACCTGCATTTTAAGGATTTTATCAGGCAATTGTTCTTTGTGCTGGGAGTGTTATGAGAGAAGTGGAACTGCACAGTATCTACCATGACAGCACTTCAGCTGTAAAGCTCTTCCTACTGGCACCACTGTTATTCTGTGGATCTTCCTTGGAAATTTTATTAATTCCAGTGAAAGCTCACTATTTTTGGAGAGAGAATTTGTAGTAATTATTGTTGTTCCCGCAATGGAGGAGAGGAAAGAGCAGGCAGCAGTTGGAAATTCTTGCGGCAGAGAGGGTTATTTTATTATTTACAGCTCTTTTTATGGTCTTATTACTTCACGGTTTAATTGGTTAGATGCTTAGGCACCCCTTTAGGGTGATTCGCTGAAATCTTACAACAATCATTGTCAAAATATTTTTTCTACTTGTACTAAAAACAAGAATCATCAAGGTTGCAAGTGTGCAACAAAATGCAAACATGCAAGCGTGCAACAAAATGCTTACAAAATATTACTGATTGCTTCTTGTTTGAAAGAAAAGTCTCTCACGAGACAGAATATAGCAAGAAAAGAGTCTTGCAAGCAGCGTTTCGTATCCACAAGAGTTAAATGAGAATTGAAGCACCTTAACACTGGAGCTGTTTGCAAGCTGGGAAAGCCCAGCTCGCCTTTGATAACTTGTATATATGCTGATGGCTTATTTATTTAGTGTCTTGATTATTTAGATGTGGCCCAAAAGCTCAGTGTTGTATAACTGTACACCAGAAAGACAGTCTGTGGCCAGAAACCTCAGGATCTCAGTGCATGTGGGGCAGGGATGTCTCTCTGTACAAAAAGTACTCTGAAGCGCTACGTGGTGGTGTTGTGTTTTTCACTGAACACACTTCCTTTTCTGTGTGTAATTAAGGGTTACCTGATTGGCAATCACTTGCCAAAGGAAGACCTTGTTGATGTCGGTTTCTACTGCCGGCACTACTGCCTGTTGCCCCTGGCAGCGGAGCAGAGGGTTGGGCAGCTGGTGATTTGGCGGGAAGTGTTCCCACAGCATCACCTCCAGCCGTGTGAAGAGTCAACTCTGACAGGATACAGGGAACCTGAAGCGAGATACTTCCTGCTGATAGTTGGCTTGGTAAGTTAACAGCTGCAGCACGCTCGTTCTCCGAGGCTCTCTTCTGCTGCTGGGAGTTGTCTGTTGTTCAGCAAGATCGACACTTTCCATGCATTTCATTGGGTAATTTTGCAAAATACTCAAATTGTAGCTGTTTCATGGGATAGGATTTCCCCAGAAAGTAGCATTATTTATACATCTGCTAAGTTTAATATAAATTCTCATTATTTTTATGCCTTTTCACTTCAGCTGAAAATGTTTCTACCTCCATGATCTCATCTTTTCAGACACCTCATGTCAGAAATGTCTGGTTCTGTTCTTTTAAATGTGGACTTCCTTTAAAGCAAACAGCTGATGAGTTTGTAACTAATCATTTACGTTTGCATCCTTGTATTTACAGAGACACTTCATGCTGTGTGTCCTGCTGGAGGCAGGGGGCTGTGCATCCAAAGCTATTGGGAATCCAGGACCTGACTGTATTTATGTAGACCAGGTCAAAGCAACCATACTCCAGCTGGAAGGAATAGATGCCAGCATAGAGGAAAGGCTGGATTCCCCCTCCATTCCACCTTTAGCCTGTGCTGACTGGTTCCTTCCTGCTACACGGGACAGGCTGGACAGCTTGAGCACCTCACCCATCCTAAGCAAGCTGCAGAACTCCTGCAAACCAGCGAGCACTGCAGGGAGCAGAAGGAGCCTCTTTGGGGACTCGTCCCTCACCACGCGGAAGCAGAGCCCCACGAGGAGCAGCGGAGCAGCTGAGCAGGGCAGCGAAGGGCCCGCGGAAGAGGAAAGCACCAATCCACAGCCTGGCGTGGAGCAGGTCCGAGAACAGAGGCAGAGGGAATTGATAAGGTTCTGGGGGGCTTAGGGGACGGGGCGGTTTGTTCAAACTCAAGGTAACTTTTATAAAAAGCACACTATAAAAGAATAAATCCCTTGAATTCAGTA
Organism: Dryoscopus gambensis; assembly: GCA_013389985.1. NCBI lineage: Eukaryota > Metazoa > Chordata > Aves > Passeriformes > Malaconotidae > Dryoscopus > Dryoscopus gambensis. The sequence continues at coordinate 167,378 of WEIT01033857.1, read as the reverse complement.
GAAAATACTTCTGTTGCCTTGGGAAGCTCTGAGTCAGCCTCAAAACCATCATACTTTTTTATTTTATCATTGCTTGTAAATATTTGGGGATTTCACATGACTGAAGTGGGCACAGCTGTGTTTAAAAAAAGTAGATGTAATTGGAGAATATCTCCAAAATAACCTATGAAAACTAATTGCTGTACAGTTGTACAACTGTTTCTAACCAAGTTTAGTCTAAAATAGGCTGTAAAATACACTTATATAAATGGATGTAACTGTTTGAGCCTTATTAAAAATGCTGCATTGTCATCTTTCTGTTGGTTTGATTCTGTTCCTTCTTTAGCTGTGTGCTCTCTGTTATTTCATCTGTCTGCTTGTCTTTCAGGCCACTAGGAGGAAACACACCCTGCCAAACCCATTGCATTCAGGAAACCTTAGAAAGAACCCTTCAGAGAAAGATACAGAACTTCCTAATTCTATCAAGTAAGAAATTATTTTTTTATTTATTATTTCATTTTTAGGCCATATTGGATTGTTTTTTGTATATACAGGTCACAGAAGTCCCCACATGATTTTATTCCAACCAAAGCTTTGCTATGCAAGGATTATCAGAAGTGAATCTGTTAAACTGAGAGCTTAATGAAACATAAAAATTTGGAATAATATAATAAAAGACAAGTGTTTCTGAATAATTTGTCAGTATTATGCACACATGTCCCACATCTGTGTGACCTTCGAATTTCAAACAGAAGTTTCTGGACCACACATTTCCAAACCTTGTGCCTCCCAGTTATCTCTTGGTAGGTATACAATGAACAAAGCTTTTCTTTCTCTTCCCTTTTTCTTTTTTGGGGACATTTTCTGAGAACACAGATGTAATGCCTAACTAGCACCACAGTTCTTTAATTTGTTGGTTTTTTCAATTGAGTATTAACAGTCAAAATTAGCAGGATTTCCTTGGTGTAGAGATAAGAACCTTTTGAATGCCTGTATCCATATTTTTGTACTGTACTGTAGTTAGAAAAACAATTCAGTCTTAAAAAACAAAAGTTGTAAATTATTTTAATTTTTTTAATTAAATGAATTCTCTGCTATTTTTAAGGTTAACATCTGGTCCTGAGAATACCCTGTTCCACTATCTGTCTTTGGAGACAATGCAGGGAATCTTTATTACTCCAACTCACAAAGAAGTAGCACATCTCGGTGGCTCCGTCCACCCCCAGTTAATTGAGAATTTCTACCAGTGCTGCCTTTCAATTCGTTCCACTTTCCAGCAGTCCATGAGGAAAGAGGTATGGAAACTTGGATTTCTCTTTGTCCAGTCACATTCTGAACTCAGTATTTCAAGACTGTTTTCACTTCATTATTTCAGTGGTTCACGAGCAGCTGTATTTGCGTGTCTGCAGACTCCAAACCAAAGTGAAATACCGTCTGTCAGCTGTAGTTTTTAGATCCTAAAGTGACAATTCAAGTGAGTTAAGTGAGAAAAGGGGAAATAACAGTACAAATTGAATCAAGGCAAGTTTGCAAACAGCAGTATAATTTTTCTCAAGTTTCTTTGATGTTACTGAGGAAGTCATTTCTGGCTAGACCCATGTGCCTTGTAAATCTGGGAATTTTTAACTATTAAAAATGTGTGTTGATTTGGTGGATTGGTCACATGACACAGGGGTTTGGCTGAGCAGGACTTTGGCAATGAGCCATGTATTTTGGGCACTTCTGTTGGGAGATGTAGAAACCCAGAAGCAAGCAGAGAGAATAAATGAGCATTTCTTATCATCAAATTGCCTTTGGCTACAGCTGTTAAATAGACACTTTATAGCTGAAGCCATTAAAACTGAGTTCATTCTGCTCTGAGAATCAGAAATAACTGAGGAACACGTCTCTTTCAGCGAAATTTGGGGTAGTCTTTTGCATATTGGCTCCAGCAATTAATGCTGAAATTGGCAGGCTGTATTATGGCACGAGGAGAAGGTAAAAGAATAAATAGAAATTTGCCTTGTTCATAGTGCACGACAAAAAAATCAAATACAGAAATGTACTATTATACTGCGTGCTCTTTGTCGTCTGCTAAATATTGTTATGGTTCAGGATTCAGAGAACTGCACCAGTAATGCAAAGTTACTGTAAACTGATCAATAATTAATTAAGCCTCACTTTTTGACAGCTGAAAATTCACAATGTAACTTTTAAATGTGTACAGGAATCTTGAATAAATCTTAAATTGAGCAAAAATAAGCTCTGTAGTTTTAAACCCCAAAATATGATGTTTTGACCATCTTTTCTACATCTTCAGCCCCCACATCTTCAATATTGTAGGCAGATTGGACAATGTGGTTTCTGCTTCTGCATATGGCAGACAGAAGCTCCTTGAGTTATTTTCTAAGAAAACCTTTTCTTTCACCTTTGAAGCAACTGACTGGAGCAGGGGTTTCATTGGCAGATGCAGAGATGAACTGGAACTTTTGCAAGGTTTATTCAAAAGCTTTGTACAAAACGTAGCTCTAAAAGCTCGAGAAAACACAAAAATGTCTTTATTTTCTGTGCTCTTATGCCCTCATACTGAGTAAGAGTCAGAAAATGCTCCGAGCAAAGTGCTTCAGCTGTTTATTTACGAAAAGGAATTCCTGCCTGGCCAAGTTTATTCAATAGACTCTTACTATCACAGTTCTTAATTAGGGAGGCACACAGAGAAAGAAAGATGAGAGCTTTAGCTGTTGTAACACACTTTTTTAAAGACCTGTAGTATCTCAGATGTCTTTTTAGAAAAACAGTGTTTAGCTAGAAGGCAAAAAAAGTCCAAAAAGGGAGCATGTGTCTAATTCCAATTTGTGTAACAGTGGAAAAGCCTTTTGATGCCATAGTAACAAATCTGGAGAAAAGAATCATGAGAGCAAGTTAGATACATTTCTAAGCTTGGCTTTTTGACAGCAGTATCATCCACCAGAGAGTCCTGAAGAAATCACATACTTGTATTTGCTCGCGTTTCTGTCAAAATGTTTCATTCTCTACTAACATTTCACCCGTCGTTTTACAGAAAAAGAAGAAGGCAGGCAGTGGGATTTCAGAATTGAGTAAGGCAGCTGAGGATCCAGATCTGGTAAGAGAACATGGACTTCTGTTTGAGTGCTCTCCTGAAAACTGGACTGATCAGAAGAAACCACCACCAACACTGAACTACTGGGTTGTGGGGTAAGTCTAAAGACAAATTTGACCTCCAGTTTTTCACTTTGACTATGCCCTTGTGTTCTTTAAAAATAAATTTAACTGTAGCACATCACAGAAATACTTGAGCTGACTGACTGAGGTAGCTTTAACCTGGGACAAGGAAAGTTGCACTGGTTTGATTTCTACCTTTCACTGAGGTGAGTTGCACATTGCTGAGCCAGTGATGCAAACAAATAAGGTGAACAGTTAGTAATTACTGGAGAGGCTTTTCCATTGGGAAGCAAGATGTTTAAAGAGAAAAAAGAAATCTTTCCATGAATGTACATAGTTGCAGTTTGTGTGGGAAAAATTAAAATCTTTAATTAACACATTTAAAAATGTTTATGCTACTGTTGGTATCTTCTAAAAAATAATTATAATGCTGCACAAGGTTATGTACAGGTACTAACAGCTTTTCTATTTTAGCTCTTTCCCTAGAAGAGCTCATTGGATTAATATGTGGGAATATAACTACCTAGATATGGTATTAAGTTTAAAAATTAGTAAATACGTGAATCCTGGGACTTGTTCCCAAGGACCTTGATTGCACCTCGTAGCCCAGAAACTTGAATTGCTGCAAACAGACCAGTACCACAGAAGATCCTGAAAACCTGATGATTTTTTTCCCTACACAGCCTGAAAAAAACTGAGTAGAGAATAACTTGATTTTAAAATCCAGTGTATTGAAAGAGGTCAAGTAACGCAGAACAGACACCGAAATTTGCCAACTGTCTTACACAGCAGCTTGTTTTAACCTCATGGTACAACCAGAATCTGCCATTTGAGGAGAAAAAAATAATACCTGTGATGATTATCTTCTTTTTATTCTTTCTTTTTTTTCCCCAGGAGGCTCATTCTCCATCCCAAGCCTCAGGAGTGTTACGTGTGTTTCCATGACTCAGTGACAGAAGCTGCTGTGGAAATGGCCTTTAAACTGTCCTTTGGCTTAGCTACATAGAGGAGCTTCCTGCACACTCAGGCATCCTGCATGGTGGTGCTAATTCTTTAAAGCATCCCATACAAAGGGAAAGGAACTCCCTTTGGGTGCCACCCGTGGGGTATCTTTGAAATGCTTTAAAAAAATCAAATACCTTGTGGTATGATGCCGCTTAAAACTTCAGTGGTGATTCTAACGAGCTCATCAGTGGAATACTTAAAAATATTTCATAGAACCAAAGTTCTTATTTTTATATACTGTCACTTTTTTTAAATCCTGGTCGTAACTTTATTATATGAAAACACAACATAATTTGTGCATTCATGGCTGTTCAGTGTACAATATGCAACATAAAATGGTAAGCTGATCCTCAGAGTACTCTCTGAACATGGAAGTTGGTGATGGAGGAAGAAAAAAGTTTTCCAATTAGTTAAATTATTGCACCTCTGAGGGCCTGAAAAATACTGAATGTTTTCAGTAGCATTGTGTTCATCAAAAGAGAGAGAAATCTTTTAGACAATTCCTGGCACTTAGCCTCACAAAACTAATGGCTTACCATTTTTGCCCTCCTGCACACTCGAGGACTATAGTGTGGCTGATGTTTTACTTGACTCCATGAGTTTTAACTATAAATAATACTTATATTTGTTAAAATGCAATTTTAAAGACACAAAGAAAGATGGGGGGCAGGCAGGGTGGTTTTAAGACTTTTGCATGGACTTGGCATATTTTATATTCATAATTTCATAATAAAAATGTATATTTGTGAAAGAAAGGTAGAGCATTAATTGTGTATTCTTTTTTTACTTAAAAAAGTAATGCCTTTTTCTCCTTTGTTTTATTATTTTATTCTACTTGCTTGTCATGAGTGCTTTTCCTAAAATGCATAACTAGAGTTGCATTTTAAACAATGGGATCAAAAGGTTTAAGTATTTAGGAAAGCAAATGCAGTTTCATGGGTTCTCATGACCAAACCTTTAGGTTTTGTTTTCACTAGTAAATGACACTGTTTGGGGTGGTTATACAAGAGTGGATGGAATGCTTGCAGTGCTCGCAGAGTGATTCACAGCTTGTCGTGATCACTCAGCAGTTGCTTCAGTTCCAAGCAGCCGAAGTCTTAGGCCTCAAGTGCAAGCATATGATTGAAGACTTTGCTAATCAGCTTTCTCCAGGATTTATGGTTCCTAGCAGAGGAGCAATAGTATTTCAGTCTGAGGCATACAAACCACATCAGTAGTGTTTCAACTCTGTTCCCCCTATATAAATCAAGTGATGTGAGAGTTACTCTGTTACACCTCTTAAAAGTCTAAAATACGTGAGGTTTGAGTACTGGATTTCCTGGTAGATGGAAGAAAGAACGTGGAGGAAAGCAAGCAGTCTTTGCTGCAGTGCTTGTAGCTGTTTATCTTAGTGTCCAGGAGAACCCTTTCCTTAATTTAGAAGAATAATACAATTTTAAAAGTGCCACCCAGTTTCTGATACCTGTGTAAGCCGTCAGGCATTGCTTTAATACGGAGTGTGAGCACCCTCTCTGGCAGCCAAAAGCATGGGGAGGCTGCTTCAGGAGAGCAATGTTTGCACAGTCCTGTAAATACTCTGCTCTTCTGCAGTTTCCATAGGTATCCCCGGTCCTAGAAATGGATGAAGGAAGTTGAAAATCTAAGCTAATTCTCATATTACTGATGTTTCACTTGTAGTTTGAGATTTTCTAGCGCTAACACCAAATTCATACGCTGTTCGCAAGTTTCAAAACAAATCCAGATTTCCAAAAACAAGTGCTTGAAAAGGAAAGGACCTGAAAAGGAAGATTTCAGGCCTTTGTTGCAGCTCACGCCAAATAGAAGAGATATTGTATAATATTCTTGGTGCACTATAAGCTTGGGAAATTTTAAAATCTCTAGTTATTTTTAAAGTTCCATTTCTTTCTCTGCAGAATTTTTGGCACTGGTGGTCTGGCTGGTGTTATACAGTATTTCTGTATACAGTATCCTGGTGTTACACAGTATTTCTCAACACAGGCTCTAAAGGTTGCTTTTAAGGACAAATGCAAACACATTTTTATGTCCAAAGGGGGTAAAGGAAAACAGGTGGAAATAATCTTTTGCATATTAGTTTTAATAAACAAACTAGATCTGGTCAAGAGCTGTGCAGTTCTTTCCCTCAGCATGGTTGGCAATTAATGGTGGTATATTAATGGTGGTACAGTTTTGTAATAAGCTTATTTTATAGCAGGAGAAAGAGGCAGGTTTACTGTGTAGCTTACTGTTGCAGTAATAAAATCTAGGTTCTGGTCTTAAATGATTAATGACTTAGTGAGGTGCCTGTAAATGTCCTTCCATTCAGATGGATTCTTGAAAGGCACACAGGTCTATCCCCATGGAATTAATTACAAGAAGTCTTGGTCTTGGAAATGTTGACACTGGCATTTGGCAAATTACATAAAATTCATCCGTATCAGCAGAATGGAAAATAAATTCTTCATATCTGATTTGTTTAATGTGAAAATAGGTGGAAAATCTGCTTCATTTGTCTCTGTCTTAGGTTATCTCTTTTAGGATTTCTTTGATTAGGTTTTGATAATGTAAACAAAAATCCAGTGTTCTGTGATTTCTCTTGTTGACAGTTCTTTACTACAGTGCCAGAAAGTTTTCTTGCCCCAGGCTTTTCTGGTAGTGCTGACCAGGAGGAATTCTGTCAGTCACTAAAGTTTGATTAATCTCCTGGTATTGCATGCAGATTCTTAAGCAGTCCTTTTTCAATTAGAGTCATTTTGCATGTAAAGAGTTTAAGGTTGTTTTCTTTCTTTTCTGACAGTGGAAAAAAGTAAAACAGGCATTGTGTAAACAACACTGTTTATAGTTCTTAAAATCTCCTTTCCCTCTCCTGGAAGTGCTTCCAGATGGTTTACATGTGTAGGAGCTCGTGACTCAAATTTTAGAAACATTCCATGAATAACACTCAAGATTAATTTCCTTAGAAGTACAATATTTAGCAAAGTGGCATATCCATTGTTGAAGCTCAGGGTCTTTGGATGCTTTCTTCCATGTTCTGTTCAGGACAGGAAAGGGGATACTACAGCTGCAGAGCTGTTACCAAACTGGCAAATGAAAAGTGATTTTGGGTACATCCACATGGTCTGCATTTACTACACAAGATGTACCCCTGATGCAGTTAAGGCCAACACAAGTATGTCAGATACCACCACTAAAAATTTATGTAAAATGTTTCTTCTACGGTGATCAGCTTTTACAAGTGAAAATTTAAAAATACCTCAAGTCTAGGAATTGCTCTGAGACTGCCATGTTTCTTGATTATTTTGTAAATATAATTTTTTTGGTAGATCTTGCTCTTCATGCTTTGAGGTTTCATTGAGTACAAAGGTCAGCATTCTAATATTGTAATGCTGTGTTTTCATAACTGTATACAGAAATCTTTGTGGTTCAGTTTTGGAAGGGCATTTTGGCAAACCTGGCTTCTGGCAGAGCAGCAGGAGCAAGATCCACTGAGATCAGCTCAGTTGGTCAGAGCATGGTGCTAATTCTGGGAAGGCAGTGAAATCTCTGAAGTGGCAGTGCCAGCTTTGCCTGACGTGCCTCAGGTATTTATATTTACTTCATTCTAAAGGCAGACCAATGCACAATAGTATTAGAATACTTTCTGTTACTTAAAAATTTACCAATGTGCAATTACAAGCATAAAAGTAATTACAAATGTACAATCTTCCAAGAAGAGGATGGAGTAGAGGGAAAGAAAATTCTCTGGAAACAGTGCTGTAGCACAGCTCTCAGTTTTGCATGTGTTTAGATCCTGTAAGGAAAAGTTTTAACTGAAGTTTGCCAACTTCGGGTGCAGAAACCAGAGGAGTTTGGTTTTGTGCTAACTTAGGCTGTTATGGGGTGTCATTTAAAGAGTTAATGACCATCCTTGTTCTGTACCAAGAATATCAACTGAAGATTTTCTCAACTGAAGATGAAATTTGGGTAGTTTATGTCTCTAGAGACGTTTCATTCATTCAACTAGGTGTCAGGAAAATTAATCCACAAACACCAGAGGTTTATGTCCAAAAAGGAGACAGAGGAGTCCTGTTACTTTCTTTGAATAAAGGGAGAGGTCATGGGGCATTCCTCTGGGGTCTCTCAAGTTTTTGGAGGGTGCAGCCCCCTTTTTATCCTAATATCCTGGCTGCATTTCCCTCTCTCTTTCCCCATTGGCTGAGGTACTTGAGAGGCACAGACTTCCCAAAATGCCTAATACTTGAGACTGCCTTCTAATGTATAACCCCCCCTTTAATTTTTAATTCTTATGGAATTTGTGGTTCTTCCCATTGTTTCTTTCATCTCTCAATATCCAATTTCATTTATCAGCAGACCTACAGTTTATTTGTAAAGAAAAATCTCTTTCTTTGCATTTATCAATCAGTGGAATCCTTCCCATTGTTCCTTTCATGTCTCAGTGCTGGTTTTATCTACCAGCAGCCCCACAGCTTGTTTGTAAAGACAAGCCCCTTATTCCTCTCACAGGTAAAACTGATTTCCTGAGAAGTGTGTCTGGAAGGCTTTGCAATACAGAGAGAAATCTCTGCTGTCTCTGTGGTTGTTGGCTTTCCTGATTTGCCTGCAATGGGACAAGTTAATTCTGGCTGCTGTCTGTGCAAGGTTATCCCATGAACTGGCTGCTTTGCTTCAGCTGTTGCTCCCTATGGCTTGTACTTGAGCTGAATTAATAATTTTGTGATGCCTTTGGTATAAGCAGATGTACAGTTTGAAGTTCTTCCTTCAAAGGTTGGTTTATTGCCTGCCATGTTTTCACCTGTAGAGAATCCCAAGAGATGGAAACAGATGAAAGATCTACACATATAATTTTAACATTTTTAACTTCATCACACAGATTTTTTAACTTTTGTTCCACTACAGGGAAAAGCTGAAACAAGTAACACTTCTCATTGTCTTGGTTTAGAAGACAGGTGACTGCCAGGGGAAACCAGAGCCTCCCTTGGAATAGAGAATGTAAACCCCCCACCTCCGAATTGCTATAATTTTGAAATTATGGCACTTTCAGGCAAAAGATATGGGAATAGGAATACCAGTTCTTTACTAAGAATATTACAAACTACAAAGGTAGTGGTACAGAGAGAAAAAACCAAACAAACAAAAACAAAACAACAAACAGATAATCCCAGAAACTCTGACAGAGTCAGAATACGACCTGACACCCTGTTGGTCAGGGTGTTGGGAGCAGTCCAAAGTAAGTCCTCCTGGAGTGGC
>WEIT01033857.1:113546-152916 GCA_013389985.1 Dryoscopus gambensis | reverse complement strand
CGCCGCCCCGCCCGCCGGGGGCTGCCCCGCGCGTTCTCCCCGCGGCATCCCCCTCACGGCCCGGCAGCGTGAGGCCGGCCGAGCCGGGAGCCGGGAGAGTGCCGCTTCCCAGGAGTGCGTGTGCCGGGGAAACACTCGTGTGTCTGTGTGCGCGTCCCGGCTCCTGGCGGTGCGTGCCCTTGAAATCCCGCGCTGTGCTGCTGGAGGAGCCGCGCGGCTCCCCGGGCACGGTGTATTCCCGTCCTTGCAACGCTGTGGTTTGGGGCAGCCAGAGATCTCCGTGGAGTGCATGTGTTTCCCCAACTCTGGAAGGGCTGCCAGGGCTGGGAGCGTTTCCATGAACAATTACATGAGTGGTGGCGAGACTGGCGAGGAGGAGGAGGTTGATTCAGCAGGGAAGCGGCGCGATGAGTTCCCTCTCCTTAAACCTGTTCTTACTTGCACCGCATCTGCTGGCCCTGGAATACCGAGGTCTGGCGAGGAAGGGGGGAGGGGGGGCATTGGGCAACGTCCGTGATGATGGGAGACGCAAGAGTAGGTGGAGATTTTGCTCCTCTGTTTCTATGGGATACGTCTAGGATTTTTAGAGCTCCATCTGTGCATAATTCTGGAGGAGGATTCAGGAATTCGTGTAATACTCGTAAAAATCGGGGGTTGGATGGTGCTTCCCTTTTTACAAAGGGACTCGTAGCCGACAGAGAAAGCTGTTTCTGCTGTGAGAGACTCTGTAGTAACTCCAGCACTGCTGCCCTGATCCCGGAAAAATGTAGGTGTAGGTTTTGCTTTCTAAAAAAGTTGTTTTTTGAAAGCGGAAAGAAGTTGATTGCCAAAATGCGTGGTGTCTGTTTTAATGGGAATACTCTTTGAAGTTTCTTACTGTTTAGAAAAGTATATTTCTCAAATTAACTCTCAGGAAGTAATTAACTTCCTGCACTCGATACGCTGTGAGAACTGAAATTCTGTAGCCTTTCAAATGCAAAGTATCCCATGAAATTATTGCCCAGAGAATCCTCAGGCAGCTGCAGTTTCCTCCCGCCTTGTGATGAAGAGCACTTCCAATTCTTAGCTGTTTTTGTAGTGTGCTCTTTGCAGGTAGGCTTACCTGCATTTAATATTTTTCACACTAATGTCTGATTAACTGTACTTTCAAGATACTTGCAAAGTGATTATGAAAGAGGTTCAAGTTAGCAATTATAGCATCTGGGGTGCACATACACTTAAAGACAGTAGCTATCATACTTTAAGTGACATTTGCCTTGGCTTTTTCTGTCTCAAAATGTAGTATTACAGGAGAATTTGAGGAACATCTTTTCTAATGTTATTGTCTTGAGAGAAATCAAACAAAGATAAATAGAAATGTAACAGGTCCATTACTGTTATGTAAGTTTATCATAGTAGCTAAATCTTTACTTCACGTGGGATTTGAGTGGTGTAGACAGATCTAATTCTTAGATCAAAACTTTTCTTACTGCACATAGCAACACAGTAAATGAACCTCTTATTTAAACGTTCCTATAGAGGTGCTCACATCATGCAGGTACTTGAGTTAGCTGTTATTTAATTACATTTTGTAATCCACTGCTTGGGATTGTCAGTGTTTGTAAAACTGTGTATCATCCTGGAAACTTTCGTACAAATACTCTACAAGGAAAGGAGAAATATTCTGCCAATAAGCCATGCATTTCAGTAGAACTTGGATGTTTCCTGGTTTTTGGCCCTGTATCTCTGGGAAAGTTAACTGACAGTTGACTTCTCCTGAAGTGGGAATTTCAGCAGGTCTGTGGAACACATTTCCAGTGCTTCTGGCACATTAAACTCGTGGCAAATGGCCCTTTCAGGTGCTCTGCCTCACCACTGTGGTTTTGTGGAAAAACAAGACAGTTGTTGATAGCTCCTAACTTACTTCAGACCAGGTGTAATTAATGTGATTACATGCTGTAGTGAAGATAATGTAATAAGGAATCTTGGAAACTACTAAATCTTTTGAAGCCAGGCAGGGCACATTTATTTTCTTCTCATCTCTGCTTCCCAGCAGAGGGAGGGGGAATCCATCCCCCTATGCTGGAAGTGAGTAATTGAAGTAAACCCTGGCAGGAGCTGTGGTGGCTCTCAGTTGGTGCCTCATGCCGTGCATGGGGTAACGTGCAAGTAGTGCTGACTCTCAGCAGAGGCAGAATCCGGCACTGAAAAGGTGTGATGCAATAGCACTGGTTTGTAAACCATTTGATGACTTTGGGAATTGTTCATTTATCTGACTTCCCTTAATTACCACAAGGCATGATTGGGAACTGTAGTGTCGTGACGTTAAAAACTGTAAAAGTTGCTCCTGAAAGCTGAACTACACATTTGAAAACCTAGGGTAATGCCTCGTGTGTTTGCAGCAGTGACATCTGGACAAGGTTTTGGATGTCAGAGGGAAGAGGTTGCTAGAAAATACTATCAAATTGCAGTGCCCTCAGTGATGGAGAGAAGGCAGGAAGCAGTCTGCTAGAGTGACTTCATGCATTCATTAAACAATTACATTTGAGCTGTATGAAATCTGGATTTTCTGATACTTACCCCTGGATGGTTGTAGCCAGATCGGTTGCCTTTTGGGCAGGAGTTGTATTTCAGGTCTGTGATGTGAAGGTGTGGTGTCAGTAACCTCCGGGCGGGGTAAAAAAAAAAAAAGAACATTTCCAAAGGCAGTGATGAGGGGCCAGATGGTGGCTGGGACCTGAGGCAGCCTTTGCTGACCCGAGGGAGCGTTCGGTGGTGGCCCAAGGAGCTGCAGGGAGCTGTGGATTTCAGCAGAGCTTCCCAAGCCCTGGGTGCGTGGGAGCTGTCCCCAGGTCTCCCCCCTTCTGCCTGTTTGCCTGCTAGTCCCCGGTTGTGGAAGCACTTAACAGCTTGTTCAGCTCCAGTGGGCTTAGATGGTTTGTGGGCTTTTAAATTGTTGTCTTATGATTGTTGCTAAGGGCTCTCAGAGTGTGAATGCGGCCCTGTCAGACTCAAGGGCTTGTTGAGTCAAGAGAGCCTGACTGGTAAAGTTCAGGGGTTTGAATTAAATCTCACAGGCTTCTTATGTTTTAACCTGTGACCCAGAAGTAACTACCAGTGCCTTTCCTTCGTGATAAAATCTGTAGAACATGCAAGCTTTTACAGAATTCCTTAAATGCAATTTGAATGACAACAGTTGCAGTTGCTTGCTGTTTCTAAACCAATTTACAAAGAACAAAATAGCTAGAATTCCGCTTCAGGTTCTGGTGCTTCGTGCAGTAATGCTGTTATTAAACACATGCATGTTCTGCTGCTTGAATTTTTGTGGGTGTTCTAAAGTACCATGGAACTATTTTACAATGTTTTGTTTTACAGCTGAATTTCCCTTTTTTTTTTGCTTAGAGCGTGTATATCTTTAGGATCCAAGACCCGAGCTATTGGGAATGCAGCAAAGAGCCAGGTAAATGGATCAAAAACTTTTTAGACTAGTAAACAAGTTCATCTTGGAGAAGAGTGTCCTGAAGTTGTTTCTTTTGATAGCTTACGTACTGTGTTCTTTGGGATTTGTTTGTTTTGGTCCTTGCTTTGGTTAAAAGTCTGTCCTGAAAATAACTAGGTTAAAACACTGATGAGAGAATAGGTGTGGGGAGGCTTTACATCCAGATGGGATCTGAATTAGAGGAGAACTTTAAAGGAAGGGAAATGTTTTAATTTGTTGAAGGTTCATTTAAGGTTAATGTAGGTAATAGCTTCATTAGTTCCTGCAAGCAGCCACTGCAACAATATGGGATCTTAAATATTGCATGCTGCAAAAGAAAGCTCCTTTAAAATAAAAAGAACACTGAAAATTGATGGCAGCAAGTTAATGGATATTACAGAGAGAAGTACATTTGAATTCTTTTAGCAGACACCATAGATTAAAAACTAGATGATCCTTTCTCTCTCCGCACACTTTGCTTCCCAGTGAATGTGTGGGGCTTGACACTGGTCAGTGTGGGCATTAAGCCCAACATAAAAAATGCCTTTCTGCACAGTCCTCTTTATCAGAGTGTCATGGCTAATGAAAGTATCTTTGCCACAGATTGTCACAAACGTAAAAAATGCAGTCCATGGTTTCAAAAAACTGCATGGGAGAGCATTTGAAGATCCTTACATACAAGCTGAGAGGGCCAAACTTCCCTATGAACTTCAGAAGATGCCAAATGGCTCCGTAGGAGTAAAGGTGAGTGAGAGTTTTGGGTGGAATCTCTCCGGAGGTAGGGATGAGCACTTTGGGCCTTTGTCACTTAACTTCCTGTGTGGTCACTTACACTTTCCTTACATTTCTGTGTCTCTAAATAAGCCCTGTGCTTTCTCCAGGATGTCCACTGAGGTTTCTCATCAATCATACTAGTTTTCCATAGTCACATTAGTAGCTTTTCACTTCACTTTACTAGATTTACCTTCGAATCTGTATAATTACAGTGTGAGATTATTAGTTCCCATCAGACATTCAGAGACTGAGTGTTAGGAAAACAATATAATGCTCTGACTATCAAATTTGAACAAATTATTTTTAAATTAATTCCAAACTAAATGGCAGGAGTGCTTGGAATTGCTGAAGAGATGGTAGCTTGTTAGGAATTCGGGACACAGAACCTCCCATGAAAGCTGAGGAGTCAACTGTGTTTCCTGATCAGGGCAGGATGTTGGAATTGCCTCGTTTACACCTTCCCTGCCTCCTGTGCTTGAGTGACTGTTGCAGGAAGCAAATGTTCCTTGGGTTTGCTCCAAAACTTGTATTTTTAGCATGTGTAATAAGGACAATGTGATTCTATGTGCATTGTCCTTTCTTGTTGTCTTTTAAATTAGAAAAACCCACAAGCAGCAGAAATACTGTATCATTGTGAACAGTCCCTTGAAACAACTGAGGTGTTAAACTTCCCACAAAAAGACCCCAAAACCGAACTGTTCCAGGTTTGTGGTAGTGAGCACAGATCAATTGATAGGGAGTTACAAATAATGTCCAAGTTGCACATCTTGAGAGCAAAGTTGAGATGATTGATCACAGAATCCCAATTCTCTGTTTCAGGTGAGGTACCTGGATGAAGAGAGACTGTTTGCAGTGGAACAGATCACAGGAATGTTGCTGGCCAAACTGAAGGAGACTTCAGAAAGTGCTTTGAAGAAACCAGTGGCCGACTGTGTGATTTCAGTAAGTTGTGATTCATTTATTGCAATCCACAGACAGCTTTATGCAAGCTAGGACCATTTATACCATGGTGCAGTGGTGAGAGGTACAAGCAGTGGATAGAAATAATGTCCCTAAAAATGTGCCTTTGTTACAGGTTTTTTAAATGAGAACAGTTCTCGAAGCGTGTGTGAGGAGATAAAAAAAGTTGTTAAACCAGGAGTGTTTTCAGAAAGAACATAATGCTTAAGCTGATCCAGTCTGTCTGTCTCCAAGGGCTACAGACAGAATTTCTGATTACTGTAGTTCATGTAACAAATGGGAGCTGTCCTAGGTGCAAGCCTATCCTCCTTGGTTCCAAAGAACTTTCCTACATTTGTGCTAAATTTCTTTGTTACATGGTTGAGCACTGTTGTAGTGCAGTTGAGAGTTGCCTGCCCTTAGGGCTCTGAGGGTCATGCTGATAATCTGACAAGCCCAAACTACTTGGCTTTGTTAGCAAAAGTCTTTTTATTTGGTTGGTTTGCTCATGTTTTTTTAGCTGGTGTCCTTACCCACAAGGTGAGGGTGGAGCTTGAAGATGAGGTGTCTGCTTTTCACATGGCCTTTGTTTACTGGCCCTGGTGAGAAGTTTGGGCACAAAGGATTGCAGTTATCCCTTCTCTGTCAGACCAAGACATGGGAACTGGAAAGCTGTGTACTTCAGCTGTTAGAAATCTGCTTTGATCTTTTTCCGTGCTTCCTTATGGCGTACAAAGACACTGGGAGAATACCTCCCACACGCAGGGATCCTTGGCAGTGCCCCACAGTGGTAGCCAACAAAACACACCGTGAATGGAGCTCTACGCCTGCTGAAGAGGTGCCAGCTGATTGCCGCCAGATCCTAAATGGGCTCTGATTGTGCAGTGGCTATTTTTGGTGGCACTGAACCTTGTATCACACTGTAAGCTGGCATCGTGGTAGAAGTGATCTCTGAAAAATGGATACAGGTTCAAGTTTAATTCCAGCATTGCTGCAGTGCTTCTGCCATTGACTTACTTTGGGGCTAAGTGTGAATATTTGTTGGGTTGACTTTGTCCTGCACAAATATTTCAAGAAACTGGTGATTATTTTAAGACGAAAGACTCATGAGAAGAATCTGAGAAAGCATTTTCAGGATTTTTTTATTGTGTGTGTTAAAATCTGCTTTATTTAAAACAACCCTGGATGCCACTTCATTTTTGTTATAATCTGAACTTTTAATTAAAATATGCACTAAAATAAATTACCTAGCTCTTTTATTCAGACTGCCTTATTAATTTTAGGTTAGCTTATAACAGTTTCTTGTGGTAATGACATTTATAGGGTAGCTTGATGGGCAAGTCTGACTTCTTTAAATTAAAAAATCCATATCCCATAATATCCTATGTCATTATTTTTGGAAACAGGTCCCTAGTTTCTTCACTGATGCTGAAAGAAGGTCTGTAATGGCAGCAGCACAGATTGCAGGATTAAATTGTCTGAAGCTGATGAATGAAACTACAGCAGGTAAAGGGCTGGAAGTTTTTTTGTCCTTTAAGACCATTCAGGCTGCTGAATGCGAGGCTGATGACACAATGCTGTTACACAATTAGGAGCTTGGGAGAGAGCTGTCCAGGCTAGTACTGCCCAATCCAGCTTGGGAACTGGAAACACAGCAGTGGGGTGGTGTGCAGCATTTAGGAGGCATG
This sequence comes from Dryoscopus gambensis, assembly GCA_013389985.1. Classification (NCBI taxonomy): domain Eukaryota; kingdom Metazoa; phylum Chordata; class Aves; order Passeriformes; family Malaconotidae; genus Dryoscopus; species Dryoscopus gambensis. Next base: position 146,058 of record WEIT01033857.1, on the reverse strand, counting down.
ACGAGAGCTGGGGTTTGCTAATCTGAAAACGATCACATTTGGGAATAGCTTTGGAAATAAACCTGGGATCTGTGCTTAAAGTTGTGGCAATCCTGTCAGCTGTAGCAATGGCACAACTGTTTCTATGAAGTAGTTGACTTCCTTCTTCTGGTTCTGGTGAATTCTAGGGTAGAGCACAGAAATACCTAACACTACATGGGAACTAAAGTTGAAGGAGCTGCTTAAACCAGTAATTTTTATTTTTCTTGATTCTCTTTGCTTTTAGAAAGTCTCAGCTTTCCAAATGAGTGCTGACAGTGAAATCTTAGATCTGTGTAAACTAGTCTTCCAAAACATTTTCTTTATTTCTTGGGCATGCTTGAATTTTGCAAAGCTAAGGTAAAAAATACTGAAAGTAAGGCATTTCAAGGGAGAGTCTTAATCTGTGCAGTTTCGCCAACTGCAGTTTTAATCTGGCTACAAGCAGAACTGAAATACAGGGCAAGTCTTTATTAGTGCTAAACCTTCACTTGGCATCTCTTTCTCTCTTGTCAATGAAAAATAGGTTTTCAACATGTTTTTGACATTTGAATAGAGTTATGAAGGTGTTTAGAAAAGGTAAATGTGGGTAGTCTGTCTCTTGGTAGCGCTTTTAATGTGTGGTCTGCAGCTGTGTGTGGCTTCCCCTTACCTTCCATGGGTTGGTGTTTTCCAGTTGCATTAGCCTATGGAATATACAAGCAAGATCTGCCAGCCTTGGAAGAGAAGCCAAGAAATGTGGTCTTTGTAGATATGGGGCATTCTGCATATCAGGTTTCCATCTGTGCTTTTAACAAGGGAAAACTGAAGGTAATCTTTTATGTTGTACATTAAAAGCCTGAAGTATTTAAAACTCAAAGTACTGCTCTGTGGAAAGATTAGGTTTTTTAAAAAATAAATGTCTATAGCAAATATTTTTAAAATGTGCAATACAAAACCTTTCTGTTAGATTTTTGGCTATTTCAGCAAGTCAGTTTTTGTAAAATGCAGAAGTGAAGCATCCTAAAGAGTGTTTTGGAAAGTGCTTGCTAATTAAGCACACTGCAGAGCTTTTGTGTCATGTTATATCCCTGAACTATTTGCATATTCAGGGAGCCTCCTAAGTGTTGTAGTTGTGCAACTGACTCACTGGTGGGAAATTCTTGAGCTGTTTGAGTTGCTCGGAGATGTTGGGGGTTTTTTGTGCCATCCATGACAGTTCAAAGTCTAAATCCAGGACGGTTCAAGTCTAAATCTAGGATGTAAAGTGAAACTGAGCAGTCTTTGCTTCCTGGTTTGGAGGGTTCTGTCTGTGACCTGCTAATTGCTGAATGCTTTTGTGGCCCTGTCTCTGGTAGCCAAATGTCATCTGAAGCCGTGTGGAAGGCAATGATGGCACGTCTGGCTGCCCTGAGTAAATGACACAGAACTAACAGTGTCTAATAACTTCTGATCTCCTTCTTTGACTTCTGCCAGGTCTTGGCCACTACCTTTGACCCTTTCGTAGGTGGTAGGAATTTTGATGAGGCTTTGGTAGATTACTTCTCTGAAGAATTTAGGACAAAATACAAACTGAATGTAAAAGAGAATCCCCGAGCACTGCTGCGATTGTATCAGGAATGCGAGAAGCTCAAGAAGCTGATGAGCGCGAATGCGTCCGACCTTCCACTCAATATCGAGTGCTTCATGAATGACCTGGATGTCTCCAGTAAGATGAACAGGTACTGGGTGCTGTTCCCACCGAGGGGCAGGGGTGTGTGGTCTCTGAGCAGCCGGGTAACACCAAACACTCTCGCTGCCCTGCAGAGCTCAGTTCGAGCAGCTGTGTGCTGCCCTTCTGGCCAGAGTGGAGCCTCCTCTAAGAGCAGCCATGGATCAAGCCAGTAAGTAGAAGTAACTTGAGGTACTGCTAGTAATCCAGTCATTCTCGATCTCTTTAATGATTGTCTTTTCAATGTATTTTTGTATCTACTAGAATTGCAAAGCTAAATACTGAAAAGTTAAATGTAAGTTCCATTCATATGCTTGCCATGAATGCATGATCCCATTCCCGCCTCATTTAGTGCACATGCTACTCTGCAACCTTGATTATTGACCCTCGTTCACCCTGTGTCATGGAAAAGGTTGGCACCCTGAATTTATTAAAAAAACACAAAACAGGCAAACCAAAATGATGATGGTAAAAGATATTACTCTTTACTGCAACCTTCTGGCCAGCCTGTTCCATGCAATACTTACATGTCCTCACTGACCTGGTAATTTGGCAGCATATTCTTTAAATTAATTACCTAAAGCATGTGCAAATAACAAAGTTTTTGGGTTTTTTTGTTTTTTTTTCTTTTTCTGCCTAATGCAGTGTAAAGGAGAGAATTAGACTTTACCAGGAAGGGTTTTTTCCCCCAGTTCTGGCACCTCCAACTAAAAGAAAAAGAAGAATTCTGCTGATCCCCTGATTTGGCTAGATAGCAAATACAGGAATTAAAAACCTGAGTAACTGCTGAGCAGAGCTGTTCAAGGACTGATGGTTGTTTGAGATGACTTCATACACATATCCTGATTTCAGAATTAAAAAGTTAACCTTAAAGCACAATCTACTATTTATTACATATATTGACCTAAAAGGTTTTCTCTTCTGGCAGGCAAAACTAAGCCAGATATAAAATGAGATCTATTTGGGTTGCATTTTGTTGGTTTTGTTCGGATGAGGTGAGGTATTGTCCCGTAGTGCAGAAGACCCAATTTCACCCATCTTGAGTACATGCACAGCGGAAGGGGGATGCACATGGACAACACACTTTAAAGAACAGCTGTTCTCATTGATGCTTGGCTTCTGCCTTTCCCAGGTTTATGCAACTAGAAAACTTTGTAGCCTACAGGAGAGACAAACAGTTTTAAAGATCTTGTCAGCCATAAAATATATTCGGTGCTTGTCACAGTGTCTAGATAATAAGAGAACTTTTACCTTTTCCCCCCCCGCCCCTTTTTTTTTTTGTCCAAAGATAGCTTTTTGATATCTTGATGATAACTTAAGGGCATGCACTCTCTTTTCTAGAGCTTCAGCGTGAAGATATCTACAGTATAGAAATAGTAGGTGGGGCTACTAGAATTCCAGCAGTGAAGGAACAGATCTCTAACTTTTTCTGTAAAGAGATAAGCACCACGCTAAATGCTGATGAAGCTGTTGCAAGAGGCTGTGCCTTGCAGGTATAGTTCCTGAAATAAAACTTTAGTATTGCTTCTTTAACGTTACGTACTAATGAAATACAGCTAACCACAAGCAAAAGGTACTGCAGCTGAAACAAGATATGGAGTGTTACTTGCTCTTTCGCTAATTCGTGACAGTGACCATGTCAGAAACCAGTCTGTTACATTCATTATTTTGCTGCTATGTCATGTTAGAGGGATGGGCTTGTTAGAGACCTGTTAAATTTGAGGGCCCAAATTCTGCTGTTCCACTTCTGTGTAGTCACTTGGAACCTTTGCCTGGGTATTGTTACTGAAAATCGCTGAGGAAGTAACATCTGTTACTTAAGTGGTTCAGTTCAATTAAATGTAGGAAGTTTCTTTAAAAAAAAAATTTTATGATAAGCAGAACCTCCATATGACCTATATGATAAGTATTGATTCTTGTATTTGCTATTTATTTGACTGCATGAATATAATACAACTTTGGTCTTTTTCTTCCCTAGTGTGCAATTCTTTCTCCAGCTTTTAAAGTGCGTGAGTTTTCCATCACAGATGTTGTTCCTTATTCTATAACATTGAGATGGAAATCATCTTATGAAGAAGGAACAGGGTAAGTTGTACAGTGCCTACAAAACTGTGTGTGTTTGGATATAAAGAAAAATGTTGAACTGTGGAAAAAAACAGGCCTCAGGCTTTGAAACTGTTGTGCACCTGAACACTTGAAATTTCAATTTTCTTCTTTTGCATTCCAGTTACTGCTTAACAATTGGAAATACAATTAATTAAAATGTTGGGGTGAAGTTGCCTAATTGTTAGTAAGTGTGGCATAAAATGCCCTATCCAGCTTTGACACCTAGAGGCCTTCAACCTCAAACTCTTGTTAAAAACTGACTTAAACTAAGTGATTGTTGCTCGGTTAGCAGGGCTGCTGATCTTTAACACATCTTGACTTTGATTATCCACGAAGTTATGCTTAGAGGTTTAATGTTACTTAATGCTTTATTGCTTTAGGGAGTGTGAAGTCTTCAGTAAGAACCATGCTGCTCCATTCTCAAAAGTAATTACTTTCCACAAGAAAGAGCCTTTTGACTTGGAAGCTTACTATACCCATCCACAAGAAGTGCCTTATCCTGATTCCAGAATAGGTAAGGATGTGTGAATAAAAACTCCCATCCCTAACTCCTATTGATACAGGAAAAAGGGGTTCTCCTTTCTTGAAAGGTATGTTATTTCCATATGTTCTAGCTTACAGAAAAGCTTTGGGTTCTTCAGAAAGGCTCGGCACAGGCCTCTTGGTTTAAATGTAGTGCCCAAACCATATTGACATCTCTGTTTGACAGTTCGTAAAAAGAATTCTGCTTCTTCCTTCTGCCTATCTTTGCAGTTTCTGAATGCTTCAAAAGGAGTAGGCACGAAGAGTTTAGTGCTCTATTGTCCGGTTCTTTCAGTCTCTATAAAATTGATAAGGATCTTATGTGCCTGCCAGCCTGGATTTTTTCAAAGAAATTGGATCCAAGGAGCTGTTGCCTATCTGGACAGATAACTTGTCTAGTGCTGTCATGTCTCTTTCTGCTAATCTGAGAATATAAAAGATAGGTGATCCCTCAATTTAAGCATCTGTAGTAGAGTCTAAGGAATTAGATGGTACAAATAGGTTTCTTTGTAGCTAGTGCTACCTTGCTTGCAGTTATTAGGAGGCTCCTTGGGGTCCTTAATTCATAATTTTATTCACTGTTTTATGAATCAGATACAAACTTGGTGCTATCTGTTGGGCTGTCTATGCAAGAAGTCTGTGGAAGAAACATTCTCCTTTACATCTGCAGATCATCTAGACATAAATTTTCAGCCAGTTGTGAAACAAAGTATCAACCTCACTGCTTTCAGAAACCTTGCTGTTCATTCTGTTCATTCTCCGAAAAGCGTAGTGCAGCCATGTTATCAAATTCAAACAGAATCTTTTATCTCTGTTAACATTTTATTTTTCAGTTTGAGCTACGTAGACAAAAGAAACCATTTGAGATGCATCAGAGTAGTTTCTCTATTGAGATGGTTACAGAAGGCAATAGAGAAGTAGAACACCTAGTAAAGTACTATCTCGATTTTTTACAAAATGGAGATAAAGCAGAAACATCTTACTAATTGTCAGTGAACTGATAATAATTGGGGAACCAGCTTTTAGTTTATCTACCTGCAGCTTACATTGTAGGATTGTCAACTAAGTAGAAAGTTTCCAAATAGTTTCGGTTACATGAAGTCGCTGTTGAAATTACACCCTTAAAGGAGGAATGTGTTTAGGGCTTTTTTCCCTCTTTCTCTGCTTTTTGGAACAACAATTAAAGCCACCTCTGTTGTTTCCAAGGGCGTTTCACTATTCAGAACGTCGGTCCCCAGCACGATGGCGACAACTCCAAGGTGAAAGTGAAAGTGCGTGTGAATATCCATGGCCTATTCAGTGTGGCCAACGCATCCATCATAGAGAAGCAGAGCATAGAGGGGGATCACAACGACACACCCATGGACACCGAGTCATCAAGTAAGAGCCAAGGCAGAGATGAAGAGCTGGTATGTAAAGCTTGTAAATATCTACACTGTCATTCTGACAACAGAGCCGATAATTGCAGGTTAAATCACAGTGTGTCACTTCTCACAGTTACTGCTTCTCCACCCTTAAATTACTTCTTTGTGTAATACATTTCATCATGTTGATTACTAAAGTACTGGTGAAGTGTGGCACTAAGAAAAAAGAGTGGAAAAACATTCTAAAAAAGTAAAGTCATTTTTTCATTGTTCTTTATCATCTCTCTACTAGTCTTAGCATTATCTAGTGTTGCTAGTAAATGGCGGCATATTTAATGAGATCTGTTGGCAGATTAATTCTAGAGGTTTGTTTTTCCTCACAAGCTATGTTTTCAGTGAGTAAAAAATACACATTATTTACTTATATATGGAAAACTTCACTGCCTCCTGAAGACAGATCCCTGTGAGCTGCAACTGTACCCCTTGGCAGTGCAGAGTTGAGGACTGGGCGCCAGGGAACACTTTGGAGCTGGAAACAGCAACCCCAGCGCTGGCCCTGACAGCCCTTCTCCTAAGAAATGGCCTTAGCTTCTCCCACTTTATTGGATATCCTACAGGAATTAGAGCAAATGGTTACACAACGAGCGTTACATAATTGGTGTAAGCAACTTCTTAAATACTACGCTGCTTTCCAGGAATGTGAGCATATTTGTGATGTTAAACATGATGCAGTTCTTTTGGGCAAGTGCTCCATATGTGGTATTTGTAATCAAGTGAGCAAAGGTTGGAAGTGCTAGAGCTGGCATTTAGTGTAAGAGGCATGTGGAGCTTGCTAGGAGTGTGCTGAATGCACTACGAGTAGCTGCTTCCAGGCTCAGACTTTCCATTTGTAGCACTTCATTCATCTAACACATCTTCTGTTTTACAATGGTGCTTGCCAGCAATTACCTTTCAGTATTGAGGATGATACCCTCGACTCTGAGGAGGAGGTTTGTGGTGTCCATGTGTCCTATTTTCCCCTCTCTAGCTATTTCCTGTAGGCAAAGCAGTTCCTCCCAGTTGTTGGCTTTTCTGTGTGAACAGTAAGAACAGTAAATGAGGTTTAGATTTTACTTTTTCTATTCTGAAGTGGCAAAACTTCAAATTTGGTAAAAGTAGCCTTCTTTCTGTCCACTTTAAACTGCAACACAGACACCTGTTCTAGAGTTTGAAATCTTCAAATAACTTTTTTTATTCTGCAGAACTACTAGTAAATTGTTGTTCATGCGTATGTAGTTTGTGAATCCAGAAATATTAATTCTTTGTAATGGAAGCAGTCTCGGACCTTTCAGACTTTGGCTACAGCTCATTATCAGTGCTCTGGATCTCTGAGTATTAGAATAATCCTGAAAACTTCAGAGTCACCCATTACTATGTCATTAAAAGTGTATTACTTAAACCAAGTGATCTGCACTAGGAATTTAACAGACTTTCAGATTGTTAAATTTAGAATAAGGCATAAGTGATAAACTTACTGATAAATTTTAATGAGGCTCTCCTTGTTTTGGGTGGCAAGGAGGGAAGATAGTTGGTCCTGTACTCCCAAGAGGCTGCTACTACAGCAGCTAATTTTTATTGATTTCACTGTCCTGTGAGACAGATGCGAGTAATAATTGCAGTGATTAAATTAATTCTGCTTTGGGTTGCAAACTTTAAAGTTTAGGTCAAAAATTATAGGAGGTCGAAGTTCTGGCTGTTCCATAGAGAACCCATTGTCGTTGCCTGTGTTGGTGGTGTGTTGCTAGAATGTTCTTTGACTTCATTTTATACCCATATGTTTCTAATTTAAACTGAGTATTTACAAGGCTTAGTGTAATTATGTCATGGGGACAAACAGCAACATCGAGCAGCAGAGTATAATTTTCATTTAATTTGAAAGATATAAATACAAATACTACATCAAAATGCTTGTTTAAACATGGTGAAGCGAAAATTTTTAAGGTGGATTCTGAAGTTCATGTATTGTCTGTGATCGACTGTAATTGATATCAGTCCTAAATCTTCCAGCAAACCTTTGCATTCAGTTATGTAATTCTCTGCAGGATAAAATGCAGGTTGATCAGGAAGAAGGTGTGCAGAAAAGTCAAGCTGAACAACAGAACCAAGCAGATGAGGAAACCGAAAATGCTGGAACTGAAACAAAGGTTTGTATTCAGTATTAATTTGACATCTTTTGCCCAGTATCCTCACACTTACTGATTTTACAATTTGCAAAACATGGGGCTGTATTTAGGGTAGAGCTGTATTGAAATGGTTTAAGTAAGGAATCCTGCCATAGCACTTCTAATTTTCAGCTTAGCATGAGTAAGACTTTGAAGTAGGTGTTTGTTGTTTAACCTGGTTTTGTAATGATGATGGAATTTAGGGAGATTAGGAAACATTGTGAAGAACAATATGTGGTGCTTTAAGCTTTTGAACAGGTTTTCTTAACAGCTCTTTAAAGAAATTAAATTTCACCTGTTTGGTTCAAAACTAAGGTGGTAGTGATTTTGAATACAGAGGAATAATTAGGTGCTTAATTTACATAAGTTTAATTCGTAGCTGCCTTAACTAGTTTCTTTTGTCTCTCTTTTTTGAGCATAAATGTGGTAATATTTGGATTTCTGGAAGTTTCTTAGTAGTGTCACTCTCTTCATAGGCTGCTTCTGGAGAAAAGCAAGATCAACCCTCCCAGCCAAAGGCTAAAACAAAAGTTAAGAGTATTGACCTCCCTATACAGGCAAGCCTCTATAGGCAGCTGGGACAAGATCTCATCAATTCCTATATAGAAAATGAGGTAAGCAGCATGAACAAATGACCACTCAAATTAATGTCAATCTAAGTAAGTTTCTAAAAAAATATTTGCAACCATTGACCTATGTAATTTAGAATTCTTTAGGGGTTTGCCCTTAATTGAAAGGGGTTTTGTTTTGGTTTGGGTTTTTTGTGAAATGACTCAATTTCACTAGACTGGTGAAAGCCCATTGTGGTTGTGCTTGTAGTGATGACTTACGCAGAAGTGAACATTTTTGTCAGTAATTGTGAATTGTTAGTCCTCTGCCAAGTTCTCTAGTACAGTTTCAAGGGTAGTCACTAAGCTTAACACTTCAAATGCTTTCAGTTTTAAGTATGCCTTTATCGACCCTAGGGGAAGATGATGATGCAAGACAAGCTTGAGAAAGAACGAAATGATGCTAAGAATGCTGTTGAAGAATATGTGTATGAATTCAGAGACAAGCTGTGTGGAGTCTTTGAGAAGTTTATCACTGAAGAGGTAAGACTTGCCTATATGTTCCAGCTGTTGGAAAAGTTCCTTTGTATTTACAAATTTTGAGTGTGGGTTCTGTAGAGGCTGCAGGAGTCTGTTGGACGAGTTTGGAGTAAGAGATGGCTTGACTTCACAGCAGTGAAGCTCGAGTTAATGCTCACACCTGACATTTGACTTGCAGAGTTCGTTATTGCCTGAGAAGTTCCTCAGTGGCAAGGAAGGATCAGGGATGCAGGCAGAAAGTAAAAACCCTATGATCAGCATAGGAAAGTAGGACAGATCACCACGAGCTTCTGAATGGCATGAGTGGGTAGGAATAAAAAGAAAATGAACTGATAGTTTGGAAGACTCTTAAAAGGTGCATAGGCTGCCTTAAATAGCCTCAGGACTGATTTATAACTCTGGTAAACTTCACCTGCAAATCACAGGAGTAGGGCTGTGCTGCCTCTCTCATCACTCTGTAAAATCTTGGCTTTGAAGTCTGTTAATTACTGTTTTCCTTCACTATCACTTTGAATGTTTTAAGCTGATGAAGCAGTCCTTTTTTGAGTAGGGTGGGTTTGTGCCAAGGAGAGGAGTCTCATTTGAAGTGCTCCCTTCTGAACTGGAGTGTCAATAACTTGCTTTGTAGGATTCAAACAAGCTGACCTTAATGTTGGAGGACACAGAAAACTGGCTTTATGAAGATGGAGAGGACCAGCCAAAACAAGTATACATGGATAAGCTTCAGGAATTAAAAGTAAGGTTTTAAGCTGTTTTCTAGAAAAATCATTCATGTGTCTTTGGGGGTGGGTGTTCAGGTTGTGTGTGTTCAGTTATGAAATGAACATAATATTTAGAATTAGAAGTGCAGTTTCTTTTAATGTGAGTTGTGCTCCTAATTTGAAAATGGTTGAAATGAAGCAGACTGTCACTAATGATAATAGATTTAATTGCTATGGGAATCTTCTGTCAGACATAGTCTGAAAAAGGCTTTTGACTGCACTCCTGGGTAATGAGAATTGCACCCCAGAATATATATTCTGTTTTTCCTGTTCTCAGTGGTTTTCCATAGATGTATTGTAACATCAGTTTTTGGGTCTAATAGCCAACCATAAAGGCTCTGGAGTACTTTAACGGTACCTTCTCTTGTATCATTTGATTATTAATGACAAACACCCCCTAAATGCTTGAGATTTTAATGATCTGATGGGGAGAATGTGAGTTCTGATGAATAGTTACCTTCAAGTTGAAGTATGTCTCTAGCCCTTGGGCTCCAGCTGTTTACTCTCCAGTCAGATTTCCTCTGGGGGAGGGATAACTGATGGAAACAGCAGTGTAGATCCAGGCAACTGCCTGGATGCCAGTATTCAAGAGAAGGAAAAAGCAAACAGTGGATGAAATTAGAAGTTTTCAGATGAACTGCTTGAAAATTAAAGTATCCATTAGAGCCTGACTGGTTTCTGTTCCAAATGTTCTTTTTGCAGAAAACTGCAAACTACTAAGCTTAGTAAGGACAGTCACCATTCCTGTGTTTAAATTTCTGCTCCTTTTGTTGTTGGGCTACAGCAATATGCAAAGACTTAGCTCTTTGAATGGGTGAGGAGTTATAGGCAGCCTTCCTTCCCATGCTGCGTTGTATTCTTAGACCAGACTAAAGGAAGTACGTGTTTTGTAAAGATCTTTGTGCTTATTATTCCAGAAATTTGGACAGCCTATCCAGGAAAGATGCATGGAACATGAAGAGAGACCAAAAGTTCTAAATGAGCTGGGAAAGAAGATTCAGCTCCTTATGAAAGCAGTAGAAGCATACAAAAATAAGGTAAAGCCAAATGATTTAGCTATTCAGTGATTACAGGTGTTTGATTTTGGCGGTAGAGTTTTTTGTGTTTAAAAAAATCCTATAAAGTTACCTCTTACACTGCTTTAGAAGGGCTATTGTACTTCTGCTCCTGAGAACTTTAAACCTGTTCTGCATTGCTAGCAGAAAGAACTTCTTCATGAGAACATGAGTCAGAGGTAATCACGTGTTTTTATGGTGGCTGGTACCACTTGGAACGGATCTCTCAATTTACAGCTGTTACCGGTGCTTCTGTAACTTCTAAGATTAACTTAATTGGGTGAGCAGCATCTTTTAATTGGTGATACAAATATCTGTCTCTTCTTAGGATGAAAAATATGATCACCTAGATCCTGCTGAGATGGAGAAAGTTGAAAAATACATTAACGAGGCTATGAATTGGTTGAACAGCAAAATGAATGCCCAGAACAAACTAAGTCTAACTCAGGATCCGGTTGTCAAAGTGGCAGAAATACTAGCAAAATCTAAGGTAAAAAAAAAAAAATCGTTGTGCTTGTTGCATTCTAACCAGTTTTTCCTGAACCAGATTTTGGCCCAGATCTGAGCTGGAATATTACATCTGCAGAGATTTTAAAGCTATTAAAAAATCTGTACAGAGGGAGCAGCAATTTTAGCACTCTTCAGTGCTGGCTCTTATTTTACAGTTACAAGCCTTTATAAAATACCCTGAGTTACAGGACCAGACTTCTACAGAATGGATTGTCATACAGGTTTGTAACAGCTCAGGAGCTCTTCAGGTAGTGAAAGGCTTTTTTTGAAGTTTCTTGATTTACTAGAACAGAGAAGTCTAGTCCTTGGCAATGAAATTCCAGGCCATTATGGACCAGAAACAAGTAAGAGACACTAGTTGAGTGCAGTTGCCGTGCCACCAAATGACCTTGCTGTCTCACTTGTGTCACACGTAGGAATTGGATAGCTTCTGTAATCCCATTCTATCCAAGCCCAAACCGAAGATTGAACCTCCCAGTGACGGGCAGTCCAAAGCCAACGGGGAACACAACGGACCAGTGAATGGACAGAGTGCTACGGAAACAAAACCCGAACCAGCAAAGGACAACCCTCAGCAGACCAAACCCCCCGGAGAGATGGAAGTGGACTAAATCTTGCATTTCTTTACTTCATTAAAATAGTGCAAGTAACCACAGGGTCCATTCTTTTTGTCTGGTACACACCTCAGATGTTCAGTTATTCTTAGCCAAACTTCTGTCATTTGTTGCTGAGTAGTTTTGAAAGTGTTTTATATTAAGTACACCTTAATATAATGTTCATTTCCACTGATGTTCATTTCCACTGATGCTGCTTATGTGGAGCTTTAGCCAAATGTAGATTGTATAAGTCAGTTTAAGCTTTCCCAATATATTTTATATCAAACATACAGAATTGATATATAAATGGCAACAATCTACCTTATTTAAAGCTTTTATTGTGGATAAACCTCAGCTCCTTTATTCAGGAAAGGATACTGTATTGCACTACTGATGCTCAAGCGTAGATCTAATCGCATCTTTATTTTGGAAAAATATTGGAATTGAAGTGGCAAAACATGTCACTTGAAGCACTGACCTTTTCTAGTTATTGTATTGTTATAATTTAAATATTAAAATAGAGGTTAGTTGGCATACCAGTCCATCTTGTTGATGTACCATGAGAATTGTACTGTCTTTTTCATAGGAACTGAATAATACGAGCTTAAGCGTTTTTTAGGTTCCCATACCACTACCAGTCTTCATTACGAAGTGCTCCAGCGTCGTGGCTCTGCCATGTGCTGGAATTCCTGGTCTCTGTGCACATTGCTGTACATACCCTACTGCGCTTAGGACAGGGTGATGCTGGTGAGAATAGGATGAAAGGGGAGAACATTCAAGGCCTGCTGTATAGCTTCTCCTTGAAAATGTCTTATTGCACATGGAACTATTTCCACTTCTTTTGTTTTGAATTCAACTTAACATCTTGATCGTACCTCATCCCAGGGAGGAGAAGCAACAGAAACAGTGCTGTGCAAACTGGGTATCACCACCCTGATTCTGAGGTTGCTTAAATGCTGTTTGGTGCAAACTTGAAAGAAATGCTGAGAGCTTATTTAAGCCTTGATGCTCAGCACATACATAGTTTGGTCAAGGATCAAAACAAAAGAGCTTAAAAACTGGATATTGTTACCCCAAAGATGGAATCTACTTGATGAACTCGCATAGCTTACCACTTAGCTTTGGTCATTTAGCTCTCTAATGAAAGTGTCTACAATGTATTACACGGTAGAATCACTGTTTTCTTTGATACGTCTTAAACGTTGTCAAGGTCCAGTGTGCATCCCAAATATATTCCAAATGCTTCTGTCAGTTACTGAGGTACTGCAGCACTTGCTAAAGCCAGTCACTATTGATTTCAAACAACTCTTCTATTATCAGAGTGGGAATGAGCTACTCGAACTATGAGAAGTGGTTTCTTTACCCAGTCAGCGTAAGAAACTGAGATTAGTTGCAGTGTAATGCTTCAGTGACTTGAACTCTGTCCCAGAAACAAATTCAGATACTGATCAGGCACTCCTGCAGCAGTTCTCCCATATGAGGTGTTGCTGTTGTAAACAAGTGAAGAATCACAATCTTGTTTCTGGCTTTGGTAGCCATTTTATCTTCAGCCAGGCCATTCATCTTCTACCACTGTTCATGCTACGAAAAGTAATTCATGACGCCAGTAGAGGTGAATTCAACTCTCCCGTATCTTCACAGAAAAGGAAGCATCATTTATGGCTGTACATAAACCTGCCAGGCTAGTTCGAGTGCTGGAATTGTATCTTCATGACTGACATCCAGTGACTGAGATGCATTTACTTTGCTCTCCTTCCTGTTCCTCTTCCATGCAATCAGTGTGGATCATCTGACACTGTAAGTTTACATGTTTAAAGCCCTTGTACAAAAACTGAGTGACCTTGAGGAGAGTTGCTCTGCAGCTCCTCTGCAACCTCAGTCTTGAGTTCTGCCACGGTAGTCACCCCTCTGGTACTGAGGGGGTGACTGTACTGCAGCATCAGTTGTCCTTTCAGTCAGTCATGACTGAGCTGGCTTTGGTCTCGTAGGCTTTAATACCATTTATATCCTAAAGGCTTTTGCCACAGCGGTGTAATCAGTAGCATTCTCAAGTACTGGCTTCCTAAAATCCAGCTGCACAACAGTTTGTCTAGGTAGACTTCTTGGTACCTGTGGCGGGAGAGCACAGAACAGCAGAAATCTCCAGTGTCAGCTCTCCAGTAGCTAAAGGTCATGTGCAAGAACAGTGTCTTCTGCTCATGGCCATCAGATGCTAAATACAACATTACAGACGTTTGAGGCAATTCTTAGGATAAAGGCTAGAAAAATCCTGCACGCTTAAAAGCAGATACGGTTCAGACAAACAACTGTAGTCAAGTTTTCTTACTAGGATAGGGGTTTTTTTGCTGTGCATCTGGTCTGTCTCTAGATCCCTGCTGAAGAGGAATGCTGCCCAGACTGCCCACAGAAGCTGGCTCTGAGGTCCATGTTAGGAATCCCATTTGGGAGGGCAGAGTTGATCTTTCCACAGTGAGGTTCGCATTAATACACAACTTCTTCCTATGTAATCTGTTTTCTGTTACAAAGAGGAGATTTTACCAGGACAGATTTAGGTACTTACACTGTATGCACAACTCGAGGTTTTGTGTGTCAGACTCAACAAGCAAGTTCCCTTTGCCTGCCCTGACAGCACCAGAATGAGTGTCTTTGCAACAGAAAGCTTTGTTAGGGAACCAGCAGTAGTCTCTTACTCTGCGTCTTTTATATTATAAAAGCAGGTATTTGTTGATAATGTCTTACTTGAAACTTTCTGCTGAGGGCAAGATACTTTTCTAATGTTTGAAAATGTTTCCTCTGTCCTGCAAAAAAAAAGGAAGCAACACTATCTTTGTAAAGGCAGTAGAGTTTTGTTTAAAAAAAAAAACTTTGTAAATCAGGTTCTAAAGTTTAACGTAAAGATTTACTTACAAACAAGCATAAATACATTGTTTCATTTTACTAGTAAGAGCTTCCTTCTTTCCTTTAAAGAGGACTCATTCTCTGCTGTCTGGAGCATTAATGGACTTGCTCAAGAAAGGACTTCAAAATTAATTTGTTTTCATTTTCTTTACTAAACTAAGTTTAGTTTAGAACTGATCGTGAGTTCCTTTCCCCTTTTTTTATTATGGTACTTTAGACTCCAAGGAGTTTCTTTGAACTTCATTCAGATGTAACATAAATGGATTAATAACATTTAAGTTGGGGATTTATGCCCTTTTTTCTTTAAGCTGCTGCTTCATGACAAAATACCCTGCGATTGTGAATGAAGTTTTTGATTTTGTAGGTCTGAATTTGAGTGAAGACTCCTCTCCCTTGCTCCCTTCTGGCACTGTCGTTCTTTCGCTGCTTAAATAGTGCCTTCAGGGCATGCTTGCAAAACTGGGGAGTGAGCAGCTGGGTCCTGAATGCTCAGAGGCAGTTGGGAAGCACCTGACCTGTATTCCCCAACCTGTATCCTTGCTCTGCCTCCCAAGGACTCGGGGCAGAGTGAGGGGGAAGGTGCCCCTGGCTCTGGCGTGGCAGCACAGGAGGGGACGTGCAGTGTCTGGGGTGCAGCGCCAGCGTTCTGCACACCTTGTGGTGTGTGGGATGGAGGTTTGGCTCTTCTGCGTACAAGTGAGGGCTGTTAATGTAAAGCATCCAGTCTGTATGTTGGTGAGATTCCTTTGTATCGTCAACATTTGAAATTCTTTAGTATTTCCCAACATCGTAGTGTGCTGAACTCCAATTTCTGCTACAGATGGCTAATAACAGTTCTCAAATACTCCATATTTAAGTGGGGCTTTTCCTGTAAGGATTATGTAAGCGTAATTTCAGGAAACAAGGAAGGAGCTGGCAAGAGGCTTCTCTTCCCAATTATTTTTTGACACCAGTGTGAAAAATTAACATCCTTAACACAACTTGGAAGCTTCACTTCTCAGAGCTCTGGTTATCCATGCCTGTCAGTTAACCAATCTAGCATCCAAAATGTGAAGCTATGTTGCAAACACACTGCATTTACTGGTTCAAAGCACCTGCCCAACTGCTGTAGGAAAAGAAGCTAAATTCAATTTCCATAGATCAGTGCCATCATGAACCTCATTCCTCAAGATAGGACTTCCATTGCTGTGTAATCACACTGTAATACTTCAATACACTGACTTCTGTGAGCCCTTCTCAGGTGAAGCTCAGATGCCCAAACCTGAGTTGTGGGCTGGTATAAGATCTGCCTGCTCTAAGGATGCTTGCATTAATTGCCACTAATTGCTGTGAGTTTATTAATTGGATGGAGGAATATTCTTTTGCCTCTTACACTTTCGCTACTCTTTTCTCATCTTTCAGGCACCAGGAGACAGAAACTCTCTGTCAAAAGAGGTGGTAAAAACCATGTTGTTTAACAAAAGGTGTTAATGCCTCATAAATTTTAATTTCAACTCCCAAGATAGCATTTGGAGTATAAACCCAAGCTCTTAGTAGCTACAGAAAGTGTGTGGTGGCTGACTCGTAGCTGAATTCTTAATTCTCCACAGTTGAAATTTGAAGACTTCAGCCACTTACTACACATGTAAATAACAGTGAAAACAACTAAATGTGACTGTTGGCACTGCAGAATACTAAACCAGGAAGGTGCTTGATGTGACTTACTTGATACAGCTATTAAACTTTGGTGTCCTTCTTTCCTGGTCAGAAGGAAATACGTCAAGCAATGAAAACCAGGAATCATTGCAATGAAATTAATGAAGAATCATTTTTAGACAAAAATGCAATTATGAGCATACCCACCAGCCACCTCTGCCAAGTACTGAAACAGTTTAATTAAATTGATCAAAAAAGGTGGTAGTCCCTGAATGTTGCAGTGGTTGGAAAAGTTTCTTTCCATAGTTGATAACCTTATCTCCACGGGCTGAGGGGGAAGAGATGGGAGTGTCAGAATTCAAAGCAGTGTTTAAGTATGGAAAATGTTTACGATGTATGTAAATGGGATTCTTAGTAGTGACAGATCATGTGCAAATTGACAAGACTTCAATTTATTTTTGAATGGCAATATAGATTGTCAAGGTTGTGTATAATTACAATAAATATATAAACCGCTACTTGAACCATAAATGACCACCCAAGACCTCATTTTTGCATCAAAGTTCTTAAAAGCAGCTTTGTCTGATGTCAGGGGTTGATACAATGTGAGTTTGTCCAAAGGGTCACAGGTAAGATAGAGGCATTTTTGGTGCCTCACCTGTCCTGCTGTGGCTTCTCTCGCCCTTCTCTGTCCAGGCTGCTGCAGCCCAAACACAGCTTTGCCTCTGGGGAGCTCCAGTTACTTCCACAGCTGCCATCACATCTCTGCCTTTGGATGAGCACAGATCCCGTTTCCGGTAATTCATGAATGACTTACTGCAACATACAAGTTCAAGATAGTCGTCCTGTGCCTTGAACTGCTTGGGGAAATTGATGGCTTTGGGCACGCAGATGAGGAGGTGCAGCTGGAAAGCAGCAACCTGTGGGATTCCTCCAGGAATTTTTCTGTGTGCTAGCACTGTAATGGGAATCCCTCCATCCTCCACCAGGATGCAATGACTGTAGAATTCTGCATAACCCATACAAATGCACCAAATCACAGCCTGATTCAACATTTTTATATCCATCTTCCTCGGTACACTTTAAAGCTCCTCTAAGTCTGCATTTCTTCCAGGCTTTGCATTCTTAGATCTCAATAAATAATGAAATATTTCAGCTATATTAATTTCACAGGCCAGTTTGGGGATTTAGAGGTGGGGAAAGGTCCTTCCTATTGAAAAAACTGGATATATTTACATGTATGTATACATGCACATACATATGAGTGTATATAAAAATGTGCACTTAAAATCAACTCGATGTGCTCAACAGCAGCCAGTACAGGAGAAAATACTGCCCTTAGCCTACTCTGCTGTCTGAGCACCTCAGACCACTAAATCAGCCCCTTCACACTCCAGTATTTACCAGCTGTGCAAGGCTGTTCACCACCAAGAAAAGTATTTCCCTGTCACACTGCAAAAGAGGACTGTTCTGGCAAAATAACGTGAACATGGAAAGAATCACAGAATATCCTGAGCTGAAAGGGACCCACGATGATCATCAAAGTCCAACTCCTGGCCCTGAACAGGACACCCCAGCATTCCCACCATGGACCCTAGGGTATTGTCTAAATGCTTCTTGAGCTCTGTCAGGCTTGGTGCTGTGGCCGCTTCCCCAGGGAGCCTGTTCAGTGCCCAGACACCCTCTCAGTGAAAAAACCTTTTCCTATTATCCAACACAGCTTCAAGCCATTCCTTCGGGACCTGTCAGCTGAAGGTTGCCAGCTAAAACGCTCAAGGAATTAAAAACACAGCCACGATGTAAGGCTAACAGTATTTCCATCAAAATACCGAAACACATTGTGAGGCCCTAGATTTCAACTTTTGCCTGAAAACCAGCTTCTCTGGAACTGTAATATCCTAACACTGCCTCGAGGGGCTGGCTCGGTGCAGTTTCAGGGAGAAATGAGCTGCTTGCAGAATAAAAACAATTTATTCACAGGGACTGTGTTTGTCACAGAGCTTCTGAAATAAGAGTGTCCCCGTGATCATTACCATGGTTGCAAGTAAATATTATCCTTTATCCTTTCTCAGCTTAACTCTGTCCTACATTCTTCATTCTCCCCACAAATATCAGTGTGCTCTTCCTTTTACAAGGTTAATTGGATTTTCAGTAGTGCTGAAGCACTTTGCAATTACAAAGAAGAAAATGACACCTTCTACAGCAAATACAACATTTAAAAACTACTGGCCAAAAGCATTTTACTTGCAAATTTCTTCAGAAAGTAGCCTTATCCTCACCTGAAATAACACTCCTGGAGTAAAAGTGAACATTTTATAAGCACTGAACAGACAAAAAGTAAATGTAGGTTACTACTTTTCCTCCGAAGGAGAGTGAAATTAAGTAATTCATTCAAGTTACAAAACATCTACTGCAGGGGCAAAACATGCTACGTTCCTGGCAATGGAGCCGACAACACCAGGAAGGCAAGGCACCAGCAGAAAAATCCTAGGCCAGAGCTTTGGGTTCCTCCTGGAGGGCATGGCAGCAGCCAGCAGAATTACTCTTGGAAAATAAAATGACAAGACAAACCAGGAAACATTTGTCTTGACAATACTACAGGAAGATGTGGCCCAAGAAGTTTCCTTTCTCAACCAAAAAATAACCTTTCCCATTTTACTTACTGTTTTCACATCTTTCAAATGCTCCTGTTGCAATAAATATTCCCCACCTACTCCATCATCTACTTGCACTGCCTTGTCTACAATATGAAGGCAGGGCAAAATACTCTTATATGGTGATTTTAGCATAGAGAGTGGAGATGGAAAATGAGATCCAAGGTGCAAAGATCACTCACTCTATTTATGATTTTGGCATTTCTAAACATGCACTTTGCAAAGTCACTGATGAAATAATAACCACACCAGCTCTTGCAAGCTCTTATTAAGTGAAGATTA
This sequence comes from Dryoscopus gambensis, assembly GCA_013389985.1. Classification (NCBI taxonomy): domain Eukaryota; kingdom Metazoa; phylum Chordata; class Aves; order Passeriformes; family Malaconotidae; genus Dryoscopus; species Dryoscopus gambensis. The sequence goes on along the minus strand of WEIT01033857.1, from coordinate 126,678 downwards.
ACAACTTGCTCACAGGAATTTCAGAAAAGGCAGTGGCATTACCTTTGCTGGCTTTGAGTGCTAATTTACAAAGAATAAACAACTCAGCTTATCTCTCTGTTGGTTTTTCAAAAGCATTTCCCAGTAACATTGAGTTCACAAACGCCAAATAAAGTTTGCACGGCTGACACCTCTGGGCCTTAGAATGACAGTGGAGGAAGTATTCAGTGTGTCAAACAGAAGCAAGCTGTCTACCACAAGAAACTTTCATTTTCTTCCATGTTACAGAAAGTGGGAAATACACATTTACAAATCTAATTTGACAGGTACAACTATAAAATGTATCCAAATTCACTAAGTTGCCGAGACTATGCAAATTTTAAAGATCATTATCCTACAACTTCTAGTTACACAAATAGAGTATTTGCATTTGTCTTTGCTTGCAAGAAAATAAACAACCATAGTCCAATAGGCTAAATTTTCATGATAAGTCTTTTTCAAGACAAACTAACTGAGCTCAGACAACAGAAATTCATTTTTCAACGTCATCTTGGGGGCAGAACAAGCCACTAGAGAAGTATTATGTCTTGCTTTCCTTTAATATCATGTCAGAAAAAACACCACAACAACCTGCTTGCCCCAAAAAGGGCAGTAAGAAATGTCATTTGTCTTAATACGCTGAACTGTTCATCAAAATCCTTTGTAAAAAACTGGACAAATGGAAAAATTACACCTTTATGCTCAGGTGACATTTTGTTTTCATGGATAACATCCATAAACAATTTTCAAAGCCAGAGGAGCAGACACCTATCCTGACAGTAAAGAATGAACTGAAAAAAAAAGGGGAAAAATATTATTAGTATTTTAGTTAGACTTAAGACAGTGAAATTATACTTTGTTGAGGAAGCCTTCAAATCTCACAGTGCATCCATTGTTACCATCTTGAAATCCACCTGAATGAACTTAGCAGAGATGATTACCCAAGGGATTCAGCTTCTTTGCAAATCCAGCTGCTTGCTTGGTAACTAAGTGCTAGTTACAGCTAAAAATCTACAAAAATTACTTCAAAGGGAGTCAGTCAAGATTTCCAACAGAATAGCCTAGGGAAATACTGAATAGATTTGTATTTAAATTGGTTTTTAGCTCTAGGTATCCAAATAGCAGGGTTGTTACACAGAGAAATCTGTCCTCTGGTTTTCAGTTTGTCTCACTTTGCAAGGCAGAATGTCACTCAAAAGGGCACAGGATGCAAGTGCTAACCCATGAGTATCTGCACTGATTTGAAACTCCTTCAGCTGTGCTGGGATCATGTTATTTTCACTTTGGGGTGAGGAATTCTTTTTACAGATGTGAGTTTGTGCACATTGTGTGATGAATTTAATGATAATTCTAGACTAAGCTAGGTTGTCTTAATAAAACAGTTCAAATACTGAGACCAGACTTTTTCATGACATTTATTTTGACTTGCAAAAGTTTTCTCTATTAGAAACGATCACTTAGTGCTCACAAATGCTGTGCAATCAAAAGAATCATGGAAAAGGCATCTGGAAAAACTTGCACAGTGGTTCATGTCCTGCTCAGGAACAGGGCACAATCTGGTGCTGTGTTCTATACAGCAACAAATACAGACACCTACGACAGAGGCATCAGCCAAATTAACACATCATTCCAACGACCTCATTGTTTCCATAACACAGGCATGATGTCAGCCTGGCTCTAGTGGTAAATCACTGACTGAGCTCACCCTTGGTATCTACAGAGACAGGCTCGACTATACCACACCAAGTTACAAATTCTGTAACTTCACTAAGATGGACAAAAGACTTGAGGGGAAAAAAGCTTATGCTGGCATAAATGGTGAAGTACCACTGGACTACCAAATGCTGGCATTGTAGTCCAACACAATCAGTAAAAACAAAATACCCACCTGTCTTTGACAGCATTAATACAAGCAACAAAATATTCCTGCAACATAGACTTAAGGCCACCGCTGCAGGGCCAGTAACTTCATAGGAAGCTTCAAAGTTGGAATGTCCATAAAAATGCGTTAGTCATTGCAACAAAGCCTTGTGCCACACCAAGGATTTTACTCAAAACAGATTATATCTAATAACCAGTTCTCAGAAACAATCATACTTTCAACAAACTATTTTTTTCTTCACTTACATTACAAATGACTTCCCTCCAGCCACACTCCCCAGCTAAGGATGAAACATGTTGTCAGTTTTACAGGTGAGTAAACTAAATCACATGGCTAACAAGTTTGACTTGTTTCTTAAAAATACAAATTTAAATAAAAAATTCCTTCTCTGAAATAAATGGAATTTCACTACCAAAGAAGTAGGACACAATTTTTACCTCATGTTTTTTCTTGATCAGCACAGCAGTAGCACAGTCAGTTCGAAGATGAAGAAGTTTTCAGTTATTTTTTTCTGTCTGAAACAGATGCTCCCTCTGGAGAACTCGCCATCATACAGACAGATGAGAGCCACAGCCCTTTCCTGTTCGGGGCAAAGCATCAAAAGTGATACAGGTCTCATGATATTTGTTCAATTCCCAGCCTCTCTCAACACAAAGATTCTGCCACATGAATTCACATTTCCTCTTAGCATGCTGAAGAGAGAAGTGTCATTCTCCTGAGCAGCCACATGAGGAATCTGGCGAAAGTGGGAAAAAACCAAACCAAAACCTAGGGTACTGAAAGTAAAAACAGAAATGTACTGCCCTGTAGCTATGCTACTGTTAGTCAGACTTAAGCAATAAACATGCCATGGAAAGTTCTCAAGGAAAACCAGTCCAGTCCCCCTGATAGGAGAGAGTACCAGGGAGAACTAAGAGCTCAATAATTAAAGTTGAGCATAGCCTTTAGCTTAAGAAAGGAGTTTCAGAGCTAAACTTTGAAGACACTGCTTCACGTACCTCCAAACTTCAGGCACATTATACCTCTGTAAATATATCCCTGCCAGTTTGAAACTGCCTTATTCGAGTCCTGGTGCAGCCACAGCAGCACAAAACTCAACACAGGCTGCTTAATCCTCAAACACAGGCCCAGCCTCAGGCTGCAGTAAAACCAGGCACACATGGCTGTAAGAGAAGTGGCACAGATGTGAAGCAATTAGGTCAAAGTATTTCTGAGACTGGAACATTAAGGGAAAAAAAAGCAACCAAATGTGAATTTCACTGGTGAAAAAAAACCCCCATTATTCTGATTTTTCCTCCTATTCACTACAAGCAGGGCTGTTCACTATTGAGCTGCAAATGTCACAGAAGAAATATAACATCCCCCTTTTTGAAAAATTTAAATCCCAACCTAGAAATCAAATCGCACCTTTGTACAAAGCTATACAACTTCTCTCATTTCAATGGAACTACAGCTGCTTATGTTTAGAGCTGAAAATAGTCCACTACCGTTTCTGTCCTTGGAAAATGCTGTCCTATGATTGCTTCAGACAAGTTGCATGGTGTAAGCAGGCAATTCAAATTCATTTTCAGCCAAGATGATGGAAAACAACCACATTAATTTCGTTAGTGATTGGTTATATTGCTAAAACTGACAGAAATCTTATTCTCTTTTCCTAAGATCCTCTTATTTTAGAGGAAGATGAGGTTTTTATGATGCCTGAGGGGGCCACCTAAAAACAGAGACTAGACAGGAATAAGGGAATAAAGGTAGGTATTTATTTGAATGGCCTTCAAGGTACACCTTGGGCAGTCAAAAGGCTACACCCAAGATGGACCCTGGGTAATGGGTTCTTCACACTTTTATAAGTTTGGTCCATTTGTGTATCAGGGTTAATTTTCCAATTGTAACTTTAGTTAATGATGTAATTTCCCCAAGTTTACCACCCCCTTCTTAAGATTTTAGTTTACACATTTTGGGCCTGGTGTCCTCGAGGAGCAAACCTAGAGAGATTTGTTATGTCTAACCAGCATGAGAGAACAGCAGCTAACAGGCCACAAGAAACTTTAGAGTTACACGTTAGGCAGTAGGGGATTTGAAAAATATGAAAGTTAAAATCTAAGGCATCAGTTAGAGCCTGGCAGCTACATGAATGTCCCAGGTTGTTTGGGATCCTGGGATACAGCAATGGTCGCTTCAGCTTGTTCATTCACACAAGGCTTCTACCCTTCATGGGACACAAGGTTATACCTGATGGCTGTGTGAATGATCATATATATTCACAGTACAAATAAATACACCTCATACTGTGCTGCATGTGACAGGTACACGATTCCTCCTTTGCTGCTTTGTGAAGCATAAAGACAGAGTAAATCCATTCATTCTCTTCTGACAGAAGAATGAATAAACAGTTCTACCAAGGCAGGTTAACTCTATCTTTTTACCCAGGATGTCTTAAAAGAATATCTGTACTCAGTCAGATGTGGGCTTTTTAACTCTAAAAGATGGTTGAGATATGAATGCTTCATTTATTTAATATCAAATCCATTGCTTACTATGTCTTCCTGCATAGAGGCATTCAAGTGCCATTCAAAATCCCATCGTTTTTTATTCAGAGGTCTTTTTGCATTCTGTGGAACACAGGCAGACTTCATGTGCTCGCAGTAAGCTCAGTGTACAGCTAAGTGCTAATCCCTGAGTTCTGAAAACACATATAAGAACAAATGCTAATTAGAAAAAGGATTAAAATATAAGACAGTAATTACTCTCATGACTGTTGCAAAGTTCGATATGGCTTGGAAACACCATTACCAAAGGAACTGTGCCTAAGGGAGCAGTCCACCTTTGCAAGTAAGACTAGCTGTCAACACTGGCAGCTACACCCACTGTTGGCAATTGAATATTCATCAAGGGAGACCAAGGAAAATTCCAGTGAACACCTAAATAAACTAATATGTTAGGCAGTGTACCTGGAGGAGGGTGGAGATAATGCTGGCATCGGGCAAGGATAAAAACAACAGACCAGCAAATCCTGACACACCAAACCCCGCTGAGTGTACACTCCATCCAATGCCTATCTGCAGGGTTGCATTTCCAGTGACCGTGGCACCCAGCTGCCAAGAGAAAGGGCAAAGAAACACAGGTGAAAAGGTTTACAGAGTGGAAGACAAACAGGTAAAATTCCACCTGAGGATAAACTGGAGACCGGTGTCACCTCTGGATATTGCAATGATCAAGATGGAAAGAGAAAGAAAGAGTAGACTGGAGCCTTAATATGAATAAAATACATTGGCAATAAATTGATGCTGCAGTCTTCTCATTTTTCCAGGCTCAATTCAGTCTGAGGTGGAATGTGCCTTGCATAAGCCAAAAACTAGGCATCTTTCGGCTTGATTTGGGTTTTTTCCCAGGTTATCTTCTGAGTCATAGAAGAACCCTACATTCTTTGGATAGTCTGGAACTTAGAACACAAAATAAATTTACAGACAGTGAAGGTGGGGATAATAACCATAAGGAATAGGTCATATGCTCCTAATCGAGCACAGTCATAGCCAAAATTTTTAATGAGTTTTACTCCAAACTTCAGTATAATCAAGACACAGAGGTTTTGTTCCCAAAAATTTTGGCCCAGTGCCTTTTGAGATAAAGTATGTGAGTGACAACACCTTTTTCTGCTCATCTGTAAGATGTATTTATTGCAATTATGACATTACTAGGTTTAACTTAAGAAGCAGGGAATGAAGCCTGCAGATGACTGTAAACAGTGAACATCCAGAAAGTACGTTCCAAAATTCATGCTCAAACTGCTGAAATACCAGACTGAAACAAGTGCCTGGTAATGAATTGTTACTGACAGAAATTTTGCTTTTCACCACTCGAGTTTTTATCAGACAGGTGATTGTAAATGACAAGAGCAATGCTTCTCATCTCTGAAAGCAAAGCTGAAAGGTGAACTCCAAAAGCATTTGTGTGGGTAGGCACCAAATTAAACAAAATTCTCATTTGACAAAATTTTATGTTCTTTGTAGAAACACAGAATTCAATTTAGTAAAAAAAGAAACAGAAGCAGCCAATCTCCATGATCACGTACTTTCTCTTGAATAAAATAAATTAACGAAAAATCCACACCAAAACCCGGTGCAAATGTAATCTGGATTTGATTCAATTTTGGTTTTGGGTAAATCAGTCTATCGCAGACCAAGTTTTCTAGCATTACCATCCAGAATGAAGAATATGGGAGAAAATCATCTGTAAGGGCTCTTCCTTCACAGGGCAGTCATGATAAATAGGAAAACAAAACATGCATTTCAGTGGTGTTAGGCATGAAAATACCCCACCAAGGTTTTGTGACTGTAGAACTACAAAGTTTGGTTTCTAAAAATGAATCTTTCTTGACTGCAGGAGTTGGCAACAGAATTGCACCGACTCTCTCATGTCGCTGGCACGCCCTGGCAGCTCGCAGGACTGGGGGGTGCATCCCCAGCTGCAGTGCCACTGAAATGCGTGCCCTGCACAGGCACGCAGCTGGTGAGCTCACCCCTGGCAGGTCACAGCCATGTCTTGAGCAGATGCTGGGGGAGGTAAGGCACCATTTATTCGAATATTTAGAATAGAAAATTAACATACCAAAGCAGAAGCAGACAGGGATCCTTTCAACACCTTCCTGTGCCACACCTTAATTGTCTTAAGAGAGTAAACGATGCACTATGTGGTTTATTTCCTTTCCTGCCCTTCGCCTGAGCTTGAGCCGAATTTCTAGCATCCTCGCATATTAAGGCAGTCATAAGTGAGAGTAGTTATGCAAAATTAAAAAAAAAACCTGAAGTAATGAAAAACTCAAATTTTGCCATGTTGTCTAAATGAGCTTTCTTCACAAGCACAGCCATTTTCCCAGTTCTTCAGGGATGAGACAGGCTACGACTGAGTCCTTCTCCAAACGATTTGTGCCTTCTTGGGTAAGGGAATAACACTTACTGGAATACTGTTAACAGCCAGCAAATCTGCACTCAATACAAGGCATCAGCCTGACCATCTCTACATTACACCCAAAAAATTGTTCCATGAGCATGTGGCACTAAATAAGTAAATCCAGTAGTAGGAGATTGTCTTTTTGGCCGAAGAAGAACACAAAGCTAAATGGTTTGAAGCCAAAGATAGGTGAAGTCACTCTAGGAGAAACACATACATTTAGAGTGGGGGTGATTAACAATCTAGCTGAGACAAGCTAGCTCCAGACATGACAGGGTCACTGGCACTGGACATGTTTAACATGGAAATGAGATCCCTGGAGATGGAATTGCAGAGCTGTGGGCCCACAGACAAACACACTAGCAGGGCTCTTCCTTCTCTTCAGGGTAGACAACAATAGTGTGGCTCTGTCTGCTCATGGCAGCTGCAGCAGAGTAACTCCAAGATTCCTTTATTTCTCTCTTGGTTTGAGCATATTTTAGTAACATATGTCTGGCAAAACTTTGTGTCCCAAATGACAAATATCATTTAATAATTAGTGCATAAGGCCTAAATCAATTAATTTTGTTGTTAAGATTGTATAACATGTTGGTGATGTGACAGACCAAATAAACCAGCACTACCATCAATAAGGCAGGGGCATATCAACTAGGGGAGTCCAAACTGGGATCCAGATACTCCAGTGGGGTGGGGTAAAAAGTCCAGAAGAGGGAGATTCAGACTTAAACATGGCCGAAGTGTTCTTGTATGATTAAAAGAATAAATATTACAGAGTACAGCGTCAGTGTGAGAAAAGAGTTCAGCAGTTTAAAAGAAGCTCTGTGATAGTCTTTGACACAGATTCACTTAGACAGAGAGGGGTGGCACTCCTTGGAATCTGGACTGGCAACCAGCAAAATGACCATTAAAAACTCCTGTTTATAGAAAATAATCACAGATCTACCTTTTATATCTCAGTTCAGCAAAAATACAATTCTTTGATATGAAGATTTTGGAACTGAAGTATGGAGAAAGCTTAGATTTGTTATTTATCAAAGGTGTAAAATATTGAAAATTTAGAAGACCATCAATGGCCCTGTTATAAAAACATGAGGGCTGCAAGAATAAGCTTTATTGATAACACAGAAATAGAAGGCATCAGAAAACCAGAGGGCTGGGTATCCTAGATGATGAATCAGATGACTCTCAGGATTTCAGTAACAGAGGTGAAATAAAATCCAGTAATACACATTGAGGGTCATGCATGTGTGGATTAATAAAAAATAATTATGCTATGAGAAGATGTTTCTAAACATGAAAAATGGTAACAAAGGAAGGATTTGAATGCAATTGTCGTGAAGACTATTCTAAACTGCCAGTATAACAGGACTGAAAAAGTAAAATGTGATCTTCCAAAGTACCAGGAGAAGTATTTCTACTAAAAGAATAGCATCACTCACTAAGTGTTAATTTAATACCAGCAACTCATGCTGAAAAAAAGAAGGATTTGTTACATAGTAAGTGCAAATAAAAGCTACGGACTGACCTGGGGAACAGGAAACACAGCACATGGCAAGAGAGTAAAATAGCTTGGCTTGTTTATAGTGGTGAGATAAAGGCTTTAGGAGGTCAGAAATGTTGTCTATAAGATGCTATTAGAGAAACAGACATCAGCACCATGTACACTGGTAAACTAGACTGTTCAAAACATCTGTCTGACCACTGCTCTGCTGCTTAACTACCTGAGCAGTGCAAACACAGTTAACAAAAAAGAGTGAACAGGAAGCATTGTTCTCGTTCAATAATTCTCACGATGCTCAGATTACAAAGGTACACCTGAAGGAGCCGTAATAACAGCATGCTTAGCTAAAGAAATCAAGTCTTGGCAGAAGTATTGCAAGGGTGGTGACAGGAAGGGGCAGAGGGGAGGAATAAATCTGTGAAGCCGTTGGTTGCCTTACTCTTCCTTCTCCTCCTTGAGCAAGAAACAAATCTTCAACATACCGCAACCTACTTTTTCAGAAAATCACCAACTAGGTCTTACTTTTGGTTTCTTTGCCAAAAAAAGATCCATTGTGATTATGGTTTAGTGGGACGGTTAATTTTCTGAACAAAACAATGAGCCAATTTCAACTTGGAAATAACACCAGGGATCAACGTCTATCACAAAAGCAAAATGTCAGGAAGACTGAAGTTTTCATGATACTTGAGTGTCATTGAAGGAGAAAAGTGTAAAACCAGGCTAATTTACTCTTTTTTTAAAAAGTGGTCAAACAGAAGCCAGGGCTGATGGATGCTCACAACTCCTCATCTACCCAGGACACACCAGCAACATTTCCAACAAGATTCAGTTTCTGTTGTCTAGACTGGCACTACCAGATACATCCGAGAGAGCTCCCTCCCCTGCACCTGTCAAAAGTAGCAACAAGAAAGAAATATACACATGGGAAATACATGAAACTACCAGTGTCATGAACTTTGTTGCCAAGACACGAGCAAAGCTGCAGAGCAACCAACGATGACATAATTTGTAAAATGTAACTTTTTATCATCCTTCTTACTCAGTTCCTTTTCACTTTTGTTGCTGATCAGATTCTCCACTTGATGAAGTATGATCTAAATCTTCACATTTTGGTCATGCAATGAAGTTCAAGGAAGGTCTGCACACTCTGTTTTAAGAGAGTCCTATTACTCTCAGAAAATTATTTAACGAAAACTTTATGATAGCATTACTTTCGATGCTTAAGCATTGAGAACAAGAGTAGATTCTCTTTGGTACAGTTACCAAGGGATTTGTTACATCGTTGGTGTGTCTCACAAGCTCTGCTCGCAGCACATGCTGACCCCTGCAGTCAGAAACGCCACCCAACAACAGAATAGTGATTCAAGTTTCTTTTTAATGAGACGGGGAAAGCACCATTTCACTGCACGTTGCAGGCTTGACAATCAGTGGAGGTGCAGCTTCTCACTTGCTGAAAGTCCCTTTTAATGGTGAGACATGAGACTAAAAGAAGTCAAACTAGACACTGACATCGACATTGACATTGACATCGACCTCCCAATCTTATGCAAGAAACATGATCATTTTCCAAAAACTTCCTATTTTTAACTTCCCAGCTATGATGCAACCCCAAATATGCTACACACCATGCAACAGAAATTCAGAGAATTCCATAACTGTGCCCTAAAGAACATAGAGTTTTTCAACCGGGGGTGGCTAATTAAAAAAAGTAATCACTTGTACCTATTTTGTAGGACTCTACAAATTTTGTCTCCTGTATGGTCATGCAACATATTTTGTATGCTGTTGGCTATTTAGGTTGCCCCAACATCAATATGTATCAGTCACGCTTCTGGCACATGAATTCACTCACACAACTCTTCTCATCGTTCTTCAGGTTAATAATCCAGCCTTGAAATTAAATGGAAAGTCTTCTTTTTGCTAATCTTCCACCCCAGTTACTCAAACCAGCTATAACTGTTAATGTTCCACAGCTCCACAAACCAGGTCTATTGAGTCACTCACACAGTTTGACTTTTAAGGATTCTCAACAATTGACACATACACTTATCCACAATCCATTTCACGTCCATGACTGCACCGACCTTCCCAAGAGCCTCCTTCTCTGAAGGAGGAAGTGCAGCTTGATTACAAGCCACCCTTGTATTTTATTTCAGCCGTGAAAGTCAGCAGGTCGTGGGGGACCTGCTTGAGTTTATAGCCACAAGCTGGCAAACACTGAAGAAGGTGACGTGCTAAATCACTCCACCTCCTCCTAGCATCCTGGATGCCTGCCCTAGCAAAAATAACTTTGGGAGCAGTCCCCTGGTACAGAAGGAGCCAGCCAGACGTTCATGAGGTGGGACAATTCAGACGGCAGGCTAAAAGAATAGAAACCAATAAAAATCAAAATCTTTTTCCCAGCCCAAACCAGTTCCTTGATCTGCTTCACCATATAGTTACATGAACAGTCCTGTCACACAAAAGAAGAAGCAGAGCTTCAGCTTGTGTAAACAGTGTTGCATCTGCACATCAAGAAAAAGATAAAAACACAACTGAAGGACCGGTTGAAAAATAAGAAATGGGGGAAAAATATATTCTCAAAAACTGGGGAAAATTTGTTCTGTGCAAGACACTGCCACAAGCTCACTACAGAGACTGAGTCTAAATATTATTTGAAGGCATGCTTGCCCAAAAATGAATTTGATTTTTAATAGAGCAGCCAGGAATAGAAAAGCACATGAGATGGTTAAACAAACTGCTGAGGTGATGGAGTTTGAAGATGTTGCCTCACATTTTAAATTCACCTTAACTACAGAAGGGAAATTCATCAATGACTCCTGGCATCCAACGAAGGCCTCTAGGCCATAAAAATAAATTTGTTACAACTCTGTTGCTTTGTTTCACATCAGCCATGAAGCGCTGTTGACCAGGTCTGATTGCCACGGTGACAAAATAAACAAAAGTGAAATGAAGGAGCCAAAGGATACGTGAGAATCTCTGTACATAGCTCCAGGATTTTGTTTTACCCTATATTTGAGATAAAACACAGTACAAAAGAGTTACTCAATACTTTTAAAGACACATACAGGCATATCATTCAGAGGTCTGCCCAAGAACATGTTAGCACCTCAGGTTAAAGAAAGCTTTGTGTCAAGAAGAGCGTGCTAAGCTCAGGTGACGGAATGAGGTTCATTCCTGATTATCTTCACTCGTGTTTTTCTTTAAATTCACAGTTCAGAAGTTATTTCAGCAGAAAAATAGTTGGAAATAGCATTTTCAGAAAATTAAACAAGGTACTTGGGAATTAAATCCACGAAAGGATTAAAGTAGCTGCTCTGCTTTTGCATCTCAGTTTTGCTTGTACTTGACACTCATTGCACCTCCTTGTCATTGAAGACAATTCAAAGAAAAGCTGTGCTGTATTCAAACAATAATTACAGCGACGACCACCACAAAACTGGCGCAATTCCTATCTGGAATCCCTTCTGCTTCTCTGGAACACACTAACAGAAGTGGGAGTCGCAACACCTTTGAAAAAGGTTAAAGACCCAAGAGAAATTTGTTCCCAAAACCATGACTTGCAGCCGAAAGCAGTGTCCCTCGGGTCAGTACTGGGGCAGTACTGTTCAACATCTCTGTCGGTGACATGGACTGTGGGATCAAGCGCACCCTCAGGAAATCTGCTGACAGCTCCAACTGCGTGGTGCAGTCAACATGCTGGAGGGAAGCGATTTCACCCAGAGGGACCTTGGCAGGCTTGAGAGGTGCCCAATTCAAAACTCATGAAGTTCAAGAAAGCCAAGTGCCAGGTCTGACACCTGGGTCATGGCAGTCCTGGGAACATCAGCAGGTTGGACAGAGAAGTGACTGAGAGCAGCCCCGCAGAGAACTTGGGAGTGATGGTTGATGACAAACTCAACATCTGCTGGCAGTGAGCCCTCACAGCCCAGAAAGCCAAGGAAATCCTGGTCTGCAACCAAAGGAGTGTGGCCAGCAGGTGAAAGGAGATGATTCTTTCTCTCTTCTCTGCTCTGGTGAGACCCCACCTGGCTTATGGTTCTGGTGTCCCCGACATGAGGACACAAAACTGTTGGAGCCAGTCCAGAGGAAGGCCACAAAATTGATGAGGACTGGAGCACCTGTCCTGTGAGGATAGGCTGAGAAAGTTGGAACTGCTCAGCCTGGAGAAGATTGAGTCGAGACCTCAGAGTAACATTCCAGTATCTGAAGGGAGCATAAAGGCAAGTGAGAGAGGGACTCTTCGTTACAAACTGCAGTGATGGGACTGGAAGTACTGGATACAAATTGAAAGGGGGGAAATTTAGGTTAGATATTAGGAAGAAATGTTTTACTGCGAGGGTGGTGAGACACTGGAACAGGCTGCCCAGGGAGGTTGTGGATATATGCATACCCATACCCATACCCAGCAGTATGCAAACCCAGGCTGGGTNCAGTATCTGAAGGGAGCATAAAGGCAAGTGAGAGAGGGACTCTTCGTTACAAACTGCAGTGATGGGACTGGAAGTACTGGATACAAATTGAAAGGGGGGAAATTTAGGTTAGATATTAGGAAGAAATGTTTTACTGCGAGGGTGGTGAGACACTGGAACAGGCTGCCCAGGGAGGTTGTGGATATATGCATACCCATACCCATACCCAGCAGTATGCAAACCCAGGCTGGGTAAGGCCTCGAGCAACTTGGTCTAGGGGGCGCCTCCCTGCCCCTGGCACCAGGGGTTGGGACTAGATGACCTTTAGGGTCACCTCTCAACATTCCGTGACCCCGCCATGCTGCGACACCC
>WEIT01033857.1:90149-101956 GCA_013389985.1 Dryoscopus gambensis | reverse complement strand
TTTTCTGATATTGACAAGGATGACTAAAGCTGAGAATCTGAAACCTGAGGAAATCTGCATGAGACTACTTCCTCCAAAGTAATAGCCATGAACTCTTTATCTTTAAAAGACTGACCAAAATACCTAAGTCCCTTCATCAATTTTGAAAAACTTTCAGCTTCCATTATTAGAAAAGTTGTAGGTGTGGAATTTTGTGTTTCTCATGCTCAAACCATAATGTAATTTCTCTCGTCAGCTGACCAGTGGAGCAGTATGGGTTCAGTTCAATGATGGATCCCAGCTGGTAGCCCAAGCAGGTGTCTCTTCCATCACTTACACTTCTCCAGATGGCCACACAACCAGGTGAGTCTGTTCCTGCCATAAAAACAGTCCAGGTCACTCAGTACAAGGCTGTTGTACATTAGGTAACTCCATAGCCACTATTGATTTTGGTTTGTAAATATTAAACCTTAGCTTTGCCATTGCTTCCCAGTTGATTAGCTTATGTAAGCTTCATAAATGAAGAGGAGCACCCATAGCTGTGACTGAACTCTGGATAACAAATGAATAAAACAAACTGGGCAGGCATCTACTCAGTCTCCAGAGTACAGCCTCTATTCATGCATAGTATTAGAAACAGGGAGGGTGAGAAAAGTAATGTTTTGAAATAACTATATTGTCATGAAATAAAACAGATTATTTAAGCATCTCAATTTTTCTACGCTTTTTGCCTCTCTAGATATGGAGAAGATGATAAGTTGCCAGAATACATCAAAGAGAAGCTGCACTGTCTGTCTTCTATTCTTGTAATGTTTACCAATCCAGCTGCTCCTCACTGATTAAAGAAAACCGGGTGTCACAGCACAAGAGCTTAATAAACTCACTCACTGACCTCCCAGTAAAGTGACTGATCTTACTCAGCTTATGCAGAAATTCTTCCAAGATCTGGTAAAAAGTTAGGAAGGGGAGGGTTGCTCTGCTTATATGTAGCAAATTGTGTGTGAAGTATCATACAAAACATACTTTTCATTAAAGTGATGGATAAACTCACTCAAGCAAAACTTCAAGCAATTTAGTTCTTGACTGCATTAAGTCTTTGGAAATTATCTGAATCTGTTGTATTTTTTTTTCTTACTCCACTGCTTACTCAGTGCCAACAATCAAGGAAAATGCATCTGTTCTGTTCAAGTATTTGTAATTGTAAATAACTTATATTTTATGTCTTACAATTAATATATGTAAATATGTATATGTTTTATAACTCTGTTTTTATTTTTTGTAGCAGCAGCTTAAAACTTCCCTGCACAAGCATGTTATACAAAAAAAATAAATGCAGTGGTAATTGTCTGGATCTATTTATTTGTTTCATGGTCAAGTGATGGTTTAAAGGGTAGGAATTAATAACTTTAGATAGTTTTACCTTGTTTTACACCTTGAGTAATACTTACAGCAACTGAAGTAGCATTAACAGTAGCTTTTCTCCTAAGCATTTTGCTTCAAGTGTGCTAACAGTCCTGATGGTGCTTGTGTCTGTACTTAAATACTCTATGACTTCCTATTAGGCAGGGAAAGGGCTTAAATGGAGTGGGATCCAAAACGGTGTTGGAGGGGGGACGATGAAGAGTTTCAGAGGAGCTGGTGCAAGCACAGCTCAGCTTAAATGATTTAAGCCAGTTCTCCTTATTCAGCTACTGCTTAAAAGACAAAACTTCCATCATTTTGTCCTGTCCAAATCAAGGAAATAGCTTGCAAATAAAGAATTTAACACTAGGAACATCAAGAAAGATATACAAGTGAAGTCCTTTTTCACAACATTTTGTGATTCTGCAGCAGGAAAGCCCATGAGGGAATAAAACTTCTCTATCCCCTTCAGTCAGTACTGAAAAAATCATCTTTTAATTCAGTAGTCTCTTAGTGTTTGAACAATTGAGTACATAGGAATACATAATTACATTTATTAAATTCAATAAGCATCAACTAGTAGGGACATTAAACAGCAGCCACAACTCTCATACTGGAGATATTTCAGAGGTTTTTTTCCCAGTAGCACTAAAACAGCAGAACAAACCCGTACCGATGAGCTTAGGCCCCATTATAAAGGACAATTACAGTCTCACTTTTTAAAATAGAGGCTGAATGACTAAAACAGTGTAAATTCCTGTTTCTTGTACCCTAATATCAGAAGAAATAGAAGTCTACAGATAATAGTGAACGCTCAGGAGCCAGTTTTCTCCTTTCACTTCATTACCACCACTGCTCAGCACAGTACATTCATTGTCACCACGGACAAAAGTGTAAATTATCATGCTTAGACTTTTTTTCTTGTAGTTAAGAAAAGCTGGGCATATTTCAACTCTGCAGGTTTTCTTTCTTGCTACAAAAAGGCATTCAGCAAAACAGTAGAGGAAAAATTGCACATATGGTTCACTGTAGTTCAAGTACCAGCTGCTGAGACAGATTTTCAATGGCTCTTGATCAACCTAAAGACCCAAATCCCACACCAACTACCTGTGTGGAGGGCACCTACTTTCCTCTATGTTTCTTTCACCTGTCATTTGAAATCCTGGAGGAGATGTAACAGGTTCCAGAACCAGATGGTCTGTATTGATCAGTGCTTACAAGCCAACAAACCCAACATCAGAAGGTTTGCTTAAGTAGTGGCGTCTCCATACAAAGTGCGTGCAGCTCAACTAATCTTGTAGTTACAAAAGAGTTACTAATCCTGATTCACAGAATCAAGATAATACTTCTTTTACTTCTTTCTGGAAAGGATGCATGTGACCTTCACAGCTGCATTCAGTGCACATGTGCATCATCATTTAAACTGTACACACTTCAACTGTGCCATTGTATTGCTCTAACACATCACATTCCTTCCTCTGCTGCTAGAGAAGCAGAACACAAAAGCCAACTGCAGCAGGGATGACCAGGTGTTAGGGAATGACCAAGTTAAGTGTTCTGTCAATGGGTAAGTACAGGTGTACAGTTGTTGGCACACAGCCAGCAAGGTAGTAGTTAGGTACTCCTCATTAAAAAGCAGTAATAAGTATTATTTCTGCTTGGTTTTACTGTTTGGATTTTTTTTTTTTTTATATATATTTAACAATTCTCTTCCTGCATCCTCCCATATCTGACAGAAAATGCAATTAGTCTCTTGTATACTATTTCCAGGAGTAAGAGAGAGGCTACAACTACTGCACAGATCAAGCTGAATGCCCAGCGTGGCCCCAGGTGAGTGTAGATTTGGCTCACAAAAACGGGCCCAAGGATCCGTGCTCCGCTTCCAGAGGCAGTCAACCATCCCATGTAGACACCCTGCAACAGATCAAAAGCTTATGTAAGTGATACAGGAATTATTTGGCCTGCCATTAATTCCACCCCATTAGCCTAACTAGACAATTTAGAAGTATTTAAACAACCACTTATCTTTATTAACTCATTAAGACACTGATTACTTTGTTTCCAAGAGTACCGCTCAGCCTCTCTAGGCATTAATTCCAAGGCTCCACTCAAAGGTACTCTACTGGTTTCTAACAAAATGCACTCTGGCTGAAAGCATTTAGTCTCTTTCACCAAAATAGAACATGAAAAAAATGGGGAAAAGGGGAATAAAATCTTTTGTTAAGCAATAGTATAAGTTTGCTATAGTGTTTCACTACTAAAAAATGCCAATACTAGAGGTTTAGTAGCATTTGTAGTCTTTATATATTTTTAATATATTATTTATATAATAAACTTAGTAAGAGGAACATTATTCCATCCTGGTATTCCAAATATATAATTGCTAATTACAAAAAGGACTCTGCCAAAACAGTCATGAAACTTTCACATTGTAAGATTTGCATAAATAGCACAAGCCTTGCTTTCTAATTGCCCTAGAGACTTGCCTTGGATTTTAAAAGAGATTGGAGCTCTTTCTGCTCTCAGAACTGCAAAGTTCTGCCCTGCTTAAAACACACAATTATTTTGCTGATGAGAAAAGGAATTTTTACTGGATCCCTCATTTTAACAAAGAGAGTGCAAGTCTTGCAGAGCAAATGAAGTAAACCATTTAGTGATCGTGCTTACCTGAGGCTTTGGTCCTAGGACTTTGGAGTATAAAGTGTAGGACATGACATTACAAACAGGATAGCCCAGCCCTATGAGCACATCAGAGCTGATGTACTGGGCCAGGTAGATCATGGGAGTATTCAGGCACCAGGACTGNCTGTGTGGTTGGATGGCAGCTGCATCTCTTGCAAACTCCAGAAAGGCATTAACATTTCAGTGGGGGCTGTTCTGGGAATGGAGTTGTTCTTTATTTCTGTAAAAATAAGTTATTCGTATCATTCAGAACAAAAGTGTAATAAAAGGCTTTCAAAAGAACACTACAGAGGTGGTCTAGCAAGACTTGAACTATACCTTGCCACTGGATATTTGGTAGTTTCTTCCCCCAAGGCAGTAAGATAAAGAATCCAACCAAGACAATCAGTAAGCCTGCATGGAGTATGGCACGCTCACCAGTCCTACCAAACAATGAAATTGCAGTTAAATGTATCGTTTAATTAATGTAAAATTTAGGTAGCTGCTAATGACGTAGCCCATTCATTTGTGGAAATTGTATCAGACCAAAACACCAGCAAAAAAAGTTACAAAATCACAGTAACTTAAAACCTGCTTTTTTTGTCATTCAAAGGTAAAAGACAGTCAAATAAGGGGGTTATGTTAACAGAATAAAGAACAACCACAACATCAAATCTGTGCCAAAATTGCAGGTACTTCATTGTCATAGTAAACCCAGATTCATTACCAAGTAAAGACTTGAGTAACACAGATTTGGCCTTGCTATAAAACTTTTCACCCTTAGCCAACATAAGTAACACAATTCCAGAAACTTACTTTTTTGATAGTGTTTTAACCACCATGAAAACAATAACTGATTCAATGCCAATCACACTAAGGATTATTCCATTATAAAAAACAGCTTCTTTCCTGGTCCAGGAATACATGTCCATCGTCAGTGGAGTAGCTATACTGAAATGACAGAACAAAAATACAGTTATCATAAAAAGCTTCTTCCACACATTAGTTTTCCATACCTGTGTTGTCCCAAACATCAATGCACTACACCAGCCATACTCTGAAGCACCATTAATTTATTTCTGATGGTTCAGATGGAGTAAAAGCCAAGCCAGGGTAACAGAGACAGAAAAAAAAATCAGACCCTGTGAGAATAATAATAATAATAAACTTTTAATACTATCTCAGTTTTAACAACCGAGCAGTCTCTAAAACTTCCGTTTTCTAAAAATAATGCAACTAAGACAGAGCCATACTGTAAAACAAATTTTAGCTACATTAGAGCTCAAAAAACTTGTAGAATAAATCTTACCTCCTCAAAGTGTTTTAAAAGTTAAAAAAATGAAGGGCACCTGAGCCAGAGATAATGTTGTTATGTTTTACTTTTTCCCTTACACACAGAAAATTTGGGAGTAAATAACATACCTCTTTTGGCTGAAAAAACCCCAGTCATATAAACCAGTGTATTTCAGAACACAATTGCATTAACTCTATCAAACAATTGTTTTAATCATTACTGAAATAAGGAATTCACTGAAGCTCTTGGAGCTAATCAAAATCATACTAAGAAATCCCACAAAACTAAAATAAAAAATATAGAACAAGATACTGAAAACATGTTTTCTCTGAAGATTTTAGGTAGTCCAAATTAAGCTACTTTTTTTTTGAACATTCAAAAAGTTGAGGATATGAGTTTGCCTCCATTCAAAAGCTTTTACTTTAATGTTTCCTATACCACAAACTGTACAGATTTTTAGTTATTACTGACCTTTAATTCGTTACTCTGTATCAGTACATATCAACTTGATTGCCTATGGTTTTGGACTTCTACTTAGGAAGTTAGGAAGATGAGTGGAAGAGAAAAGCCTCTACATGCACCCTGCCCCGCCCCACGCAGTCTAATTACTCTACATGTCTGAGTATGTGAGAGAAAATAGACAAACTTACGTTTCAAAGACAGCAAATACAAATAGGATGACAAAGAAGAGAATGTTGAGTGCTACCACAGCAACGTGGTCAATGCTTCCTTCTGTGTTCTGATCCAGAACATCACTTCCTGCAGCAACACAAAAGTATTACCTGAACTGCACACTTGAGCTTTTTCTTATACCATCACAAATTACAAACTGTAATGACTCCTTTAGTCTTCCAAGTATTTAGGATGCAAGTTGGTGGGCAGCTAGGCAGTTATACTTTGAGAATCAAAGTATAAAGTTTTTAAATCAAAATGGAATTGTCGAAGTTTCAATTCCGCTGACAATTAGAGAAGGTTATTCCCAAACTGGTTACACTGTCTGTTTTCCCAGTGAGACCTGAGTGACAGCAAAATAAGCAAACTGCTTTAAATATCTTAACAATGGAAACCAAAACGTTTTCTTCAAAGGTCAAAATTACACAGCAGATGAAAATCTGATCGCAGGATGAAAATATGGAAGTATCCATACAATTTTAATTTTTTTTTCTTCTTTGCTACCAGACAGCAGTATGGACACAACATGACACATGAAGCAATTTCCGGACCAGCTAGGGAGAGATGTAGTCTGTTTTCCACATCAACTTCCCAGTGCATCAGAGTTTAGAATACTTCTAAATGCTTCTATGTAATAAGAGGGTACTTCAAAATTAGAACAACAGAATAAGTTTTCAAGGAAACACTGGTACCTTCTCCATCAGAATTGATACTTTTGCACTGCCGGCCCATGTCATCCACTCGGTGCTCCCTAGAAATTTAGAACTTTTTTCATTAATACAAATATGTATTTGATCTACTATTGAGTCAAGTTTCTGTTAAAATAATTGTAAATGGTATCATCTATATGATAATTATTCACAGCTCCTTTAACCATCATCTACCAAGCTCACATCTGGCTGCAGTGAATACCGTCCTACTCAAGAAAGGAAATTCTAGTGGGATAGTATCACATTTCCAGATGCATCTGCACCAATGGGATAATGAATAAAAATCCCCCCTGAGATTCTTAGGAAAGACAGTGAGATCCCTACAGGCAAGCCAACTTTATTCCTCCTTAGAGAAAAAACATGGGCAGCAACCACCAACACTAAAACCATATCAAGGCTAATAGTCTAACACCTTTAACCTTTTAAATCAGTTTACATTCTAACCACAACATCACTAAGATTCATTTATAAGCATAATAAAAATACAGGTATTAAAGAAGGTAGAAACACTGAAAAAATAAATAACAACTTAGAGTTTTAGCACTCCAGATTTCAGATTTATTACTCCTCCTGCTGAGCAGCATATTATTTGCTACAAGTCACCCAAGGTGGGATATTTAATTTTTTTTTTACTTGATTACCTGAATATGGCAAAGATGAGAATAATATTAATAACTCCTAAGAGAGCTCCAAATAAAACTGGTGCCGTGTACATGTTCAGCTGAAGACAAAGGAATTTCCATGTTACTCCTTCTTCTCCAATAAGTGTGAAACATGTCTGAAAAACTTAAAAAACATCAATGTACTGTGAAAGTTTTGAGAATCATTAAGAAAATATTAGAACATATGTAGAGCATATAAAACTGGATAAGCAAAGCTATTCTAATTGCCAAGTAAAATTTAAGTATTATACCTGTCAAACCTTTTACATTTTGAGATTTCTACTCTAAATAAACAAAATGGATACTAGTGGGATCTCAGCTAGCCAGAAAACTACTTGGTTACATACAAATACACTGTATAAATAACATCATGACACTTCTAGAACTGAATTCTTTGTGTACCACTGGTTAATTTTCTTGGCAGACAGACGATTTACTTTTTTCCTCTTGTACCTACATGGAAAACCTTGGTCCTGGGACTGGATTATCCCTCATGCTAAGGGCAAACTAGAGAGAAAAGATGCAGCGGGGGGGTTTAAATTAAACTTTAAATTGGTGCAGTGCAATTGGACAAGAATGTTTCATTTATATTGGCTTACAGATTACAGATGAGTGGATCCCATTTATTCAACTGTGATATCACTGACAAACTATGCCTTAAAATCCCCTACACAGAGCTGCTGAGGGTTCCTACTTCCACTACCCAATTTCAACCTAATGAGAGAAGTGAGGAAGGAAGATATGCTTTACCTGGCCCTAATATGAAGCCAACAGCTTGGCAGGCACTGGTATTGGCCATGGCACTCGTTCTTTCCTTCAGAGAAGTGGCACCCGCAATATACGATCGAACCACAGCCACATTTCCTACAAAAAAAAAACCCAAATCAAGCAAGGGTTCATGTAAATATCAAGTCGTATTGTTAAACTGTTGAGTGACATTTATTTTAGGGGTTTGTTTCTTATTTTGCAAGAAAATAAAACCCATCACTCCCTCTAGTATTTTTACATAACAGCACAATTACACAATTTTGTGACAAACCACTACTGGCCAACTCTTTGCTTTGCTAAATATTAAGTTATCACTCACATAATGGTAAATCTGATACTAAAATATAACGTTAACCATCTCACATGAGACACAAAACGTAATAACTTCCAGAAATGTAAGTTCTGCTGTGGTTACCTGCTCCAAACCCCACGAGAGCACGTGCAGTCAGCATGTAGTACTTGTTGTGGGAATGGGGCACGTGGACGTAGGCATAGAGACAATTTGCAGCTACTGAAATAGCAGTGGAAATGACCAGAGGTTCTCTCCTGGGCCTGTAGTTGGACCACAAGCCAAAGAGGGGAGAGGCAACCATTTGGCCAATGCTGTACGAAGCTATAATCCAGCCCAAGAAACTCGCATCTGCTGTCGGATCAATCTGCAGGAACACATGAACCAGTGGGTAAAGCATTGATGGGAGTGTTTTATATTACCAGTAACACCCTTTTAGAATTAGTACCTGGGATACCAAGGACTCTGTACTGTAATGCTTTGCCTGGGGTAATAAACCTTGGCTCCCTCTCTCCAGCAATGCACCAAACCAATAAAATCTGCTTTGCTTCCAAACCTGGGAAGGGCTCACCTGCAGCAAACTCCAAGAGTTTGTGTACAGCACTGCTGATGTTCTGGGCAAGAGACAGAACTTCAGCAGTATGGCAGGCACTTTCCATGCCAGGAGCAAGGAGTCACTTCCACTATCTCCGCACATGCCTGAATCTGTCCTGACTTACACGGCTGGTAATGCATTTTCTTTTCTTCCGCAAGAATTCTGCACCAGCCTCCCTTTCAATGACACCTCTAGGGCCCTGCCCAGGGTATTGCCTTCCACATTTGCATTTGAAACTCCCTTCTGCAGTTTCAGGGGAAGTAAAATCCTGGTGCAGATTAAATTAAAGTTTTAGAGACGTTTATGTTGCTCTTAAGATCACAACCAAGAGGTGAAAACCCCCCAAAGAAAATAAAATCACTGTACAGGAACAATGGCAATCCCCTGTTAGGAATATCAAGATCTACGTGCAACAATGTGACACTACAGAGCAACTTCTACCTCCCGTTTCCTCTTTTTTTTTTCAACTTTTGCCAAAATGCAAACAAGTCTTGTGTATTATGTTTTAATACTGAGATTTCTATTGATTCACTGTTCAAGAAATCATGATCTTAGAAAACCAAACATTTCCAGATTATGATGGACCTTTGCCAATTCAGGAAAAAACCTGACAGATTTTGAAAGAAGTCATAAAACCTGTCTAAAGGGATGGCAAAATAAAAGTCTCTTAAAGCCACACACTTCCCTTTATTTTTTCTTTTCCTAAATAAAATGCCAAGTTTTGTATTACCTACTTTCTGAGCAGGAGTTTTCTGTTGTTACTAATTAAAAACCAAACATATTTACAAACCTTTTGGAGATACGGCCACACAGACATAATTACAATTGAGAAACCTGTAACACAGTAAAAACAGAAGTTATTTTATTTGTCATTTTTATCAGTAGTTTTTTTTCCTGAAACAATTAGTACATAAGTTCATTCTTCTGCCTCTAAGTGTATTATAGTCTAAACCTGTGCATTTCCTGCTTTTTTAAAGGAGTAGTAATTGCTCCTATCAGGAGGGACTGTTTTGAAAAGATCACTTTATAGGTGCATACACATTAAACAAAAAAACTCCTATGTTGTCCTCCCAATGGAAAGACAACAAGGTCCTCCAAGTAAAAAGCATTTCTTGATATACTGACATATCTGTATTCATTAGTCAAAGAAATTTTGAGTCATTTAAAAAAAAAAGTTACTGAAGTATCCTATCAACTTCAAGATAGTTTCAAGGCCCACAGAAAATTATCACAGGTCAAAAATCAACAGAATCCTTGTTCCTAGGGAGAGTTATTTAGGAATAAAATTTCAATCTGTTCTGCAATGGAAATGCAAAGTTCACCTGGAGAAAAAGCTTTGATACATATTTTGAAATAGACAGCATACATTCCCATTAAGATCTTACCTCTTAAGAACTCCACATTATTTCTATTTTCATTCCCTAGAAGTTTCACTTTGGATGATAAAAGTGTGACCTTTGTTTTGTTCGGTTCTGTGCAATAACCTTACCTTGCCACTGCCTTTTGCCACTACCAAACTATTATGGAATCATAAACCACAGACTTATGCAATATGTCATTTCGTGTAAAACCAGTTTTATTACTTATCTCATTAGATGTAACCTTCTGTTTGATTTGCTAGTCATATATTCTCTATTGAAGAATTAAACAGCGCACCTTTTTTGAGGTTAGAACAGTAGCATTAAAGAAGCTCTGTAGTTGAAACATAGAAAACCCTGTCATTTTCAAGCCAAAGTATATTCTTTAAAGAAATGACATCAAATTCCACGTGTTTACTCACCTACACTACTGAGAAACATTGTCAGGTACATGATCCAGATGGATCGCCATCTGCTCTTATAATGTTCCTGTGTTTCCACAACATCCCTGTTTTTAAACCAAAAAGGGAGAGAGAGAAAGAAATCATTATCTGATCCTCTTCTAGTTGCTCCCACATGACACTGAAAACATTTTTCACCAACCTCTCAATACAGTTGTGTAACTTGTTAAGCAGGAGTGGATTTCTGCTCAGCAAAGACTATAAAGAATTTATTTTTCGCTGAAAAAATACTAGATTGAAAAATCAAACAAAATAACAGAAATGCTATCACACACCAAAGGTTGCACACAGAGATCTTGATCAAGGGAGGTCTTCACTTCTGCAAACTCTTTGTACAGACACTTTGGAGCATCACACATCATATAAAAGCTTTAAAAAGTGTGTGTTAAACCATAAAACCCCAGACATTTCCTCACAACTGTAAACTTAAAAGAACCACAAACCTGAACAACTATTGATTTGACTAAAAGCTACACCCAGTCTGTTCTTCTGATGAGAAAATAACAACATACAATGTAAAAGTAGTGTGTAAAAGATACTGCTGTAGATTGCAAGGGCTGAAAAAAAAGTTAAAATAGTTAAGTTACAAACTAAGTTATAAAGTAATCTTTATTCAAATGATGCAGACTCAGATTATAGATATATAGATGCCTGAATACATTTTATAAACACTGTTCATATAAGACATACCTAGATTTAGGCATATCTGCGATTTTAAGTTCACTTAAGACACTTGTTTTGCGGTCAGAAGGGTTAAAAAACCCCAAGTGACAGACTGCTGCCCACACATGAAGGCTGCTATTAAACACCCAGACTTCTGCCGCACGTTATCCCTGTTTGGTGTCTTTTAGGAACTTCCCAAGCGAGTGGGTTTGTGATTTTCTACGGAGTGGAGCAGCCCCCGGCCCGCTCCCGCAGCCGGGCCCGGGACGGTGCGAGACACGGGCTCCGGAGCCC
>WEIT01033857.1:21916-64837 GCA_013389985.1 Dryoscopus gambensis | reverse complement strand
GGTCCCGGGGCTTGCGAGAGGCCACCCCGGCCCGGCGGTGACCTGCGGCCGGCTCCTGGCGCTCGCAGACGGGGCTGGTCACCCACTCGTCTCGTTTAGCCTCCTTTAGAAATGCCGCTTCGCCGCAGCTCTTTTTGGGCTAATTATGTAGTAAGGCCCTCGCAACGATCCGTTACTTGGGTTTGCTTTCCAGAATGGGGTTGCGGAGGCTTTAAGCGCTGACAAGAGCAGACAGTTCGCTCGCTGTTGGGATTCGGTGTGTTTACATGGGAAGAGAGGGGAGCGAGAGTAGCCACGGGATAATTTCCTGGCCTTAAATCACTACATGTAAGATAAAGCTGCTTTATAGGTACCACGCTGACTGAACAGGTATATGGCTTTACGAAACTGGTCGTCAAAGACCTGACTTGAAATTGCCAGGCTTTACTTAGGCTAACAAAGAGTTCCTAGAAGTTTGCAGCTTCTTGGAGTATTGTTCTTGGCTGCAAGTAAACTGCTGACCTCAAAATAAAGACTTCAACCAGTGCTTTACGAGAATTTCAGTCTCAGCACTTGCTCCCGAGGGCACCTGACAAACCTTTTTTGTGATCTCACAGTCACTTTTATCCTTGAATTAAACATGTACTTCCTTGACAAAGAGAAATATATAATTTACAGTTTGAAGTATACAGGTCATACAAATGCAGACTACATTCTAGACCACAAAATCTCTACTTGGCTGAAGAGCAGAACGTTTGGCAACGTATATACCCATCCTTATTATCTGGACTGTTTTGTTTATGTGTACTGACGCGCTCCTAAGTACCTATTTATGCCGAGCTTTCCACAGTCCGGCTGGCTGGGCAGTAGCTTGTGGTCTGCTTCATGCATGAAAGGGGACTTGTCAGTCGTTTGCCTTGCTGTGGCAGTAATAACAACAGTGCTGCATCAGAAGCAGGTGGGAGAGCTGCTTTTGTCGCGTTAGCACCCTGTGCTTCACCTCTGTAAAGTTTGCTTTTCCAGCCAAGATAAGGCACACAAATAGTTGTTGAAGGAAGGAGGAGGCAGGAAGCAGTGCATTCATACACTGTGCACATTGTCTGCTCCATTTCATGATTTTGGAGAGCTTTTTATTGTTTTTCTTCTGCAAGAAGTTGTGCTTACCATTGATGGAATTAATAATTAAACTGAGAAGTTGTACTAGAACATAATTTTCGGTGGCCAGGTGTATAACTGAGTAAATAAGGGAGTCAGCGTTTCTGGCAGTGGCGCTGGTGAAGAACACACGCCAGGGTTTGTGTTTTGGTTTGGCCACCACCAAAAGCATCAAGAGGAAGCCACCATTCTTTCTCTTGTAAAAGACAAAGTAGCTGGTCCTTCCTGGCTGTTTGAAGGAAGGAATTGCCGTGTGCCTCCACCCGCAACAAGGGATGTATTTTGAAGGAACTAATTGCACGCTGGCAAAGCAAAATCTGTCACACTAGGCCCTTATGAATGTTGTAGTATGGAAATTAGTCATGTGAAATAATAAGTGGATGAGCAGAAATACTACTGGGATGGAATGTAGAACTATCCGTAAAGAGGATAATAAAATGTAAAGGGATCTTACATCAAAGCAGTGACTGGATCCTGTTAGACTTGTTGATCCTGGCTTAATTTGTTAAAAGTTTCCTGAGACGTGCACCTATGGTATGTTCAGTGATAGTTACAGACTTGAGAAAATTGGCTCCAGCCTGTCATCTTTGAACTTTCAATTTATCATGGGATTGGTCTGTGATAGAGGCAAACCTGGCTCTTGTTACTGAAACAAACTGTTAACGTCACCCAATACTAGCAGGAAAATGTAAAATTTTGGCAGAAGGATTCGGTCAAAGCGTTGTTACTACAACTTACTGTATTTTTGTCTCAGATGCCTTAGAAGGTTTTAGCCATTACAGTAAACCAAACACCCAGTGCAAACATATCTGAACTTTTCATGGTGTGTTTGTTACCACAGTTCACTGTTTCTGGCCAAGCCTTTCATTAAACCTCACTTTTAAGCAGAACAGCTTCAGAATTACACAGCTACTTTTACATCCTCATCTGCTTTTAACTTGTGAGGAAAGACTCGTATCAGTATAAAATTGCTGGTGAAATTAATAGGCTTCTGTCTAATTCAGGAAGAATTATATCCCTGAGAGAGTGGTTAAGCTTTGAAATACACTGCCCAGAGAGGTGTGGAGTGTCAGTCCCTGGAGGGGTTCAAGAAATCACTCAGTGCCATGGTTTAGTTGACAAGGTGGTGTTTGGTCAAAGGTTGGACTTGGTGGTCTTGGAGGTCTTTTCCAACCTTATTGATTCCATGATTCCTGTCCTGGTGATCGTGGTCAGAGGGAGTGAGCTTTAACAGAGGCTGCCAAGTGATGAAAGGCGCTTCTGTGCTGTGCCTCCCTCCCCTTGTAGTGCCCAGCCAATGTATTGCAGGAAGTCCTCCCTTCTTTAGGTTGCAATTGTGAGTTTTCCATCCTCCACATACATAATTCGCCTGGGACTGAGTGGTTGAAATAATTTTATTTCAAAAGTTCTCCCACCTCTTCGTTTGATGAAACCTTCACTGCCCTTTTTGTGAGGTTGCAAAAAGGGAATCTGAATGACAAGTTCTGTAGTCTTCATGTGATTTATATAGCTGAAGTGGGTCTCTAATGATTTATTAGATGATTATTCAAAAATTGTTCATGAAATTCATGCAAATAATCAATGAAGCAAAATACTTGTGCTGCTGAAGTGGGTTTGCCTACTAGTGTGTGTTTGAATGATGGAATTAATTAAAATAAATGCACACTTCATTCTTTTATTTTGTGCTCAGTTTATCTTTCTCCGTTGTCTTTATTTCTGGACATCAAAGAATGCATTTTATCTGTTTGATATTTTGGTAGCACAACCACTTCACTGTAGTGCTATTATATAAATCAATTTCCTTTAGTCTGATAGCAAAAGAGGTTGTAAAGGTACAATTTAGTGAAGATGTACTGTGTTGCTAGGAATAGCAAACCTTAGATTAGTAAATTCATAAATGATCTGATTATCAGATTCTTCGGGTATATTTAGGGCAGGTGTTCTCATCAGTTTTTATGAATTCACTGATTGTTTTAAGAGCAGCTTCTAAAAATTATTCAAAGCATTATCAGAAGTTACAGCATAGACAATTTCCTCAACCCTAAAGGGATTAAAAACATTTTCCTTACAAAGCTGCTGCCTGTATGTTAGTTGTACATAACAGCATGCGTAATTTTGCATGGTGAGTTTTTATCTGGAGTTTTTGTTCCTAAACTGGAGACCTGTTCTGAGACTGAAACTCACCTCTCTGTGCTGTGGCATGTGCTCCATTAAACCATGAAACCTTTGGTAGCAATTGAGTCACAGGCTGCAGTTTTCTATGAAGAAGCTAAGACAAAAGCAAGCTGGGAAGTGAAATATAAGGAAAATAAATAGCCTAATGGTGAATCAATCATGTATTTGGATCCCCCCTCCTTCCCCCTGTTGCTGGTTGTATTGAAAAATGGACTGGTTTTGAATGTAAACAGTTGGAAGGGTGCAGGTGTTGTAACTGCTTTGGTTAATTGTTCAAATGGTGTGGAGAAGGTCAGTCTAATGTAGTTTTTGCTATAAAATGCTAGAACTACTGTAGAGCAG
This sequence comes from Dryoscopus gambensis, assembly GCA_013389985.1. Classification (NCBI taxonomy): domain Eukaryota; kingdom Metazoa; phylum Chordata; class Aves; order Passeriformes; family Malaconotidae; genus Dryoscopus; species Dryoscopus gambensis. The sequence goes on along the minus strand of WEIT01033857.1, from coordinate 61,186 downwards.
GATGATAGGATCATAATTAGGATTGTTTTTATTGTTTTGCCGAATCTCGACTCTAAATCCATGCTCTGGATTTAAATTAATGATATTCTCCAAGGGATTGCTTTGTTACATTTGCAATACTTTGTCTGTTGAAACAATAGATTTAAGCATAGCTTACCTTGTTTAAAAATGGAATATACTGTCAAGTCTCAAACTGAACATATTTGAAAGGAAAATATTGTACAAGTTCAACAAACAGGCTCCAATTAAGTTTTGAAGATCTGTCTTGCCTGGGTGATTTTATCTGCTCCCTGAAGCACTTCTGGTATTTATGTGGTGCTGTTCCTTCACAAAAGGGAACACACGTGCAGTCCAAGTAAAAACAAAACCTGAATATTGTCTAGAAAGCCTCACAGCATAAACAGTGTTTGTATCGAAACTAGAATGTGTTCCACCTATATTAATAGATTTTCTTGCAGAAGAAATTGGCAATATCATCCCTCCCTTTCTATCAAAAAAAATTGACTTGCTGACTATTTATTTGCAGAGCTTCAAACCATCCTTTCTGAAGTCCTGTTACTGTAAGTGTAGTTTGTCTTGTGACCAGGGGTACTTTGGTGATACATCTTACATACAAACTTTGCTCCTCAGCCATCCAGTCTGCTTTTCCTCCTCTGTTGCTGTTGATCCAGAGGATTGCTGCAGTTTTGGTGGTTCCAAAATTCATCTTTCATTTTTCAGACCTGTCTCTCCATTTATCTTGACATGCTGCACATGGCATGTTTGTACCACCTTGTCTTTCTGCAGAAAATACCCTGTGCTAGGGTGTGGTCTGTTAGGAAACTTGGAAGAACCATAATAAAAATGGCTTTGGAGGCTGATTTCTGTTTTCATGTGAATGGCGTCTCTGCTGGATGGAGTTCAGTGAGTGAAAGATGATCACTGGCAATTAAACTGCCTCATCCTTGACTTCATTTATTTCTCCCACACCTTCAAAACTCTAAAACCTAGTGAGTAAAATCATTGAAGGTCAGTGAATTCTTCTATCAACACAGCATGCCACTACTAAACAGGTTCCCTTGTAGCATATCACAGAATAAACCATTTCAATGCAGTTGGATTGGAATTAACAAATGAAATAGTTTATTTGGAGCGGCTTGTTGAGCTCTGCTGAAACAATGTACTAGAGATGCCCTAGGCTATTCATGACAACAGAACAGGTGTGACCTGGGTGAAACCTTTCAGTGATCTGATGTTATGTTCTTTTACTCTCCCACCCTCCTTTTTATGTTTCCTTCCCCTTTATCTTCCCTTTCATGCTTCCCACTGAAGTCCAGCTCCCATGTGATAAGCCCCAGAAAGCCGGCCAGGAAAGACCTGTTAAATTGAGCATGGTTTTGAGCATGGCTCTTTTGGGAGGACAAGGATCTTTGTGGAGGTGATGTCAGGTAGGGAAGTACAGAGTGAGATGAGCTCTCAAGCCCTTTGAGTTCTGGAAGGGCATCATCCACCAGGAGGTGTGTTGCCTAATATTGTCTTTTTGTTTAGCTTGCAAATGCATCTTCCAAGTCTTGGATTACTCCATTCAGATAAGAGGGATTCCTTAAAACGAGTTGGGTCTCATTCTGCTCCATTCAGATAGCTTCCCTGCCGCCTGGAATAATATCCCATGACTAAGGTGGTGCAGCAACACCGAGTCTTAGACTTCTGAGTGCCTCGCTACGCCCTGCTGACACACAGTAGAAGTTCTGGCAGAACAGTCCTTCAGCAGCAATTTAAGTAAAAGTGCTGTGAGATGGAAAAAGGGCTTCAGTCAGGTAATTGGACAGAGATGTGTGTTTACAGCCACGCTGTGGCTGCTCAGTTTACCTGCGCGGGTAATTGGCAGTTCTCTTGGAGAAAATTACAAATTTGTTTGCTGCTCCACCCCTTCAGTCGTTTGTCTTGTTTTGTAAAGGGACAATTAGTTTACTACTGAGTGGCAACTGAAAATTAGGGTTACACGGTCACTGTGTGTTTCTTAAAGCTCTCGGTCTGAAGTTAATTGAGGTGTGTGTTTTGTCTTTGTTTTAAAAAGTAGATCTGTAGACGAGGCAAAAACCTTCTGGTAAATGGTGATCAGGATTCACTGGATTCGTGTCTGGTGAGGTGTCCAAGTTGTGTATAGCATATACATGGAATTCATAATTTACATGGCCATAAATTATATTAAAATTTAGAGTGGAATGTGGAGTAAGCATTAGTCTGTGCTTCTAACATTTGCTGTGTATTCCAGGAAGCTGACAGAGAGGCTTTCCAGAGTCACTGGGGCACAAGGGTGGGGTTCCCAGTGTGTAGACGTGATAAGGGAGATTAGTCACTGGATGTGAAAGAGATAAGGGCTGAGGAGGTGATGTTATCCCCGTATAAAATAATCCACTTGTGATTTCAGTGTTTCAAGCCTGTCTTGCAATAAAATACTGAGTAAGAAGTTTCAAGGAATGGTTGTGGCTCCCATCTGAATGCGAAAACATGCGCTGGGAGAACCAGGGCTTAACAGAAGAAGTTAAGAGATGGTTTCCTCTTAATTCTCAGTTTTAATCTCCAGGAAAAGTTGCCAGATGCTGGTGGATTTTCTTCCCCAGAACTGCCAATGCAAAAAGTAGAAGGCAATTGAGAAGGGTGGGGAAAAGTTGCACATTAGGAAAATCAGATTCATGTACCGAAAGGTAATTGCATATTTGTTAAGACATAGAAAGTTTAAATAGACTTTTTTTTTTCAGTGTAGGTTAGGCCCACTAACAGTGCTTGTAAAAGAGTTATTTCCAAGTATTGCAATAATTCCTGATAGTAGCATAATGGACTCTTGATCAGGAGATCAGTGGGGTCATTATTATAATATTTAAGCCTTAACTTAGGATGGTTCTGAAAATGTATGGGAGTCAGCTTCACTGCAAGTGCTCATGTTTGTCATAAACGTATCCATTGTGGAATTTAGGCATTAAAACTGATCAGTCTTAATTAGTTTTACAGTAATTTTAGTAACTCATATTTTCCTTTTTTTCCTTTTTGTTTGTTTTTGTTTGTTTGTTTTGACTTGATTTTGAGCTATATGGCTAAACTTTATTTGGCATTTGAGTAATTACTTATAAAAGGATATTACTAGGAATTTGGGAATATGTAATTGTTCCTATGGGTTTTTTCCTTGCTTTCATGATTATAGATTTCAGAAATTCTACCTTATAAATATAGCTTCTAATAGGAGAACTTACTAAGCGTGTATCAGGGGCTTATTTTCCTTGCCACTTGTTCAGTTAAAATACCAGCATTTTGAGATAGCCTTAACCTTCTTAGCTGAAAAAAATGCTTAAATACAGAGTTAGGCAGTATCTTGTACGCCTGGTTTGCAAGAGTATTTGCACTTATTATGAATGTGAGTTTTTCAGTGTCATATGCTATTAGTAACTTTATTCACTTAAAAAAAGTTCACTGACTTTGATATCGAGCCCTCAGAAACACTATGGTGTAGTATGGTAGAGCATGGCAGAGTTGTTAATACACACCTGCCTCACTCATTTAAAGTGCAGCCTAATTCTTCACCTGAAAATGTTTTTCTTCCTTTTCAGAACTACAAAATTCCACTAAAGGGATAAAAGCAGGAAAACCCAGGACAAGAAAAAGCAGCAAGGTTTGTATTTCTGCCTGTAAAAATTTAGTATGATGAGTAGCTGATACTGCTCTAATAAAAAGGTAGAAGGTATTTTGAAGTGGCAGCCAGAAGTGTTATGTTATGTCTTGGTAATAGACAATATTGAACACAGAGATGAGTAAGGAAGGGATATTTAAAATTAGGAAGGTTGCTAAATTGGTGTATGCACGAGGGATGAGGAAAGGCGTTTTTGTTTAAAAAAAATCAGTGGGATTGCATAAAAACATGAAGGGGCTGCAAAGAAACAGCATCACTTGAGCACAAGTGATGCTGGATTGGTTTTGGAAATCCTCTTTGCATGTGATATGTGATATGCGTTCTTTATGTGCGTAAAATTATCGTTATGGCAACAGGAGACACCGAGTCCTTCTATTGAAACATTATGTTTCTAAAATTTTGTGCAGTCACCCCTTTTTAGGTTGGTTAGTACCTGTCAAGGTCTTCCAAAAACTAAAAGCCTTAAGCAGTAAATATCTTTAAGTCACGAATGTGTAAGGCAGAATTTAATCTGACAATTGTTTTATGTGTGCTCAGAAGTCGTAACACCTGTTTCAAAAGTTGAGTGTTTGTTTTCTGTTGTATTTCTTGGTTTTTTTAAAAATTAGTACTTCTTACAGCTCTGCCCCAAAGGGTAGTCTGGCTATCTGAGCCATGGCTGACATCTTCCCTGTGTTAGAAAGGGCTAAATCAAGGAAGGAATATAAACTGTTTGTCACCTTTGCAGGCCGATGATTTGGGCGATATCGCAAGCTGGCCAACACCAAGTGAAATAGCAAACAATGAAGTAAGTATCCTCTGTTATCCTCAGTATTATTATTTTTTTAAACCATGTTGGCTTCTCTGTTTAATACTGTTCCCCCCAGAGCGTGCTTTGGGTGTTGTAGGGTTTCATTAGAAGTTTCGTCAATAATTCAGGATACTGGTGTGTGCTTAACTGTTTGCACGGGTACTGGAATTTGTTAGTGGTGTGCCACGGACATGTACATTAAAATGTGCCTTATTTTTTAACTCCACTGTTTAAAAAGTTTCATTTACCTTCTCTGCTCTTTAAATCAGTTTGCACGCAGATGAGAAGGCCTTTGGAGTTGTGAACACACTGCCCTCTCTTGTGGCTCAGAGCACTAGAGCACTTTGTGCCCGCTGTCTGAACACAATTTAGTTATTCTTAGTTATTTTATTCCACTGATGTGTTTTCCCCCCTACTGGGTTTTAAGTTAACATCTACTCTGTCAAATTATCTTCCTTTCTCTTTATCTCAAGTGCTAAGTGCATAGTGTATTTTAGACTTCTTTGATGCTATTTAAAACAAGAAGAGAGCACAGATTATTTGAAATGGTGGGGTGCCATTTCACTCTGCTCTAGCTCTGCAGAAGCATCCCTGTGGTGCTTTTGCTGTGTTCTTGGTGTGGGAAACCAGAACATTTGGGTTCAACAACATGCATTTTATAACTGAAAGTGTCCAAATTCATGTAGTGTCTGTAAAACATAAGAACATTCAGTTTGTGCTTAAACTCAGTTTATTTGTCTAGGGGAAGGCTTTGCGTTCAAATTAATTATAGCACAGTACTGCAGTATCTGCTGCATGTGCTCCAGCAGGTTCAGAGCTGTCTCCTCAACATAGGAAAATTCTTTAGCAGAAATGTCTGCAAAGCTTCCCATTTTGCAGGTAAATGTATCTGATCATAGAATGATTTGGGTTGGAAGGGACATTTAAAGGTCTTCTAGTCCAGCCTCCCCAAGCCAAGTGGAAGGGACATCTTCCACTTGATCAAGTGGCTCAGAGCTTTGTCTGACATGACCTTGAATGTTTCCCAAGATGGGACATCCAAACACTTCTCTGGGCAACCTGTGCCACTGTTTCACCACTCTCATCGTGGCAAATTTCTTCCCGTAATTTGTCTGAAACTCTTTTAGTTTAAAACCATTCCCCCTTGTCCTGTTGCTACAGGCCCTGCTAAAAAGTCTGTCCCCATTTCGTAATCCCCCTTTAAGCATTGGAAGACCATGATAATGTCTCCCTGAAGTCTTCTTTTCTCCAGGCTGAACAATCCCAGCTCCCAGCTTGTCTTTGTTGGAGAGGTGCTTCAGCTCTCTCATCATCCTTGGCCTCCCCCGGACTTTCTCCAGCAGATCCATATTTTTATGCTGGGGACCCCAGAGCTGGAGGCAGCACTGCGGGTGGGGTCTCACCAGAGTGGGGCAGAGGGGCAGAATCCCCTCCCTCCCAATATTCTGTAAGACCACCTTTTAAAAGATAATCAGTCTGAACAGTAGATACTAGTGAGAATATTTCTTTCTTTCCTATAAAATAAATTTTTATGTCTGAGGGATTGATTCATGATTGTTGTGCACACTGCCATTTTACATCTTCTGTGAAAAACCAAAAACTTTATTTTCTTAATCTGAAAATTCATTTTATACTCTTGCCAAGTTAGCAAAAAATAAAGCTATTTTAAAAGGGACTTTACAAAACAAGACAATTCTTAAAGTTCACCCTGATGAAGAAGCAGAGAACAGGTAATAAAAAAGGAATTTTAATAGCTAAGGGAAATGTGCACCTCCTGCTATCAGCAGTTGTACTGCCAGAAATAATTACCTGTGTCTCTTACAGTGTAAGACTGTAAGTCACAGTAAGAAGCCAACAAATAGAAGAGAAAAGGAGGAGAAATCTGATCAAAAAAGCAATAATGGAATCAAGGACAATCTGGAGGCAAAGCCAGATGGTCTGGCAGAGAACACTAGTGAAGATGAAGCTCAAACTAATAGCCAAAGGAAAAAAGGTGAGTTTAGGCACTGTGTATAATGCAGTAAGGCACGGTTGATACAGCTGCATCAATTCCAGTTGAGTGGCTTGATAAAACTTCTCATGATTTGCATTTGCTGGGTGAATACAGAAAATATTGCTGTCTGCATGGAGGCCTCAGCCAGGCTGCCTCTCTCAGGGTTTGGAGCGTTCTGTTCAGTCAAGTAGGAATTCTGGGGAAAAAGCAGCTCGTGCCCTACTGATGCTCCTTGGAGCTCTGACAATTTCTGGAAGATTTTATCATGGCTGTACAAGCCATTACTGTCTCTGATATCTTTATTTCCCTTGATAGGTAGCACTGTGTTAATTGAACTTAATATATATGTGTGTGTGTGTTACTGCATATACACTAGCAGTTAAAATTTCATGTTCTACTGTTAGCTTACACATTGAAGTGATCATTTGAAAACTAAACCAGGTTATTTGCTTCCTTTTGATCCAATCTGTTACATTAAAAATGGGAAGCAAACCTGTATCTCATTTGGTCAGGAGACTGGAATAGGCTGGAAAAACAGCAGAAAGAGTTTCAAGATCTTGCTGCCATCGGCTGCTTTTTTTATCTTGCTTCCCTGCTGTTGTTTTTCCAGATCCTAAAGACCTTTGCTGTTTAGATTTATTAATCTTCCTATATATATATTAAAAAACAAAACCTATATCACTTTTAATTTTTTCAGTCTAAGTGGAAATCTAAAGCAAAGCATTCCACTTAAATGTAAAACGTGTTCCCCCCCCAGTGAAGGTAACACATTTTATGTACTTGCTTATATTTCTTAGCCACAAAAGTATGAAGCTCACAATACCAATCAATATTATAGTTAAATAAATCGTTAGTGGATACTTTAGGCCAGCCTACAAATAAAACAAAATAAAGCTTTGCTAGTAATTTTTGATGCTTGCGAATGAACTTTGAGTATCTCGAGGTCAAAATACAGTACCACGGGTAAATTCTCAGAAAAATTTGTGTGATTTGTGACTGAAATCTTTATTGTGGTGGTTAATTTTGTATGTTATTTTTTTTACCTCAAAGTTTCATAGACAACTTGTGAAATTATATAGCAATGAATTTACTGTCTGTATTTAACACTTACATAGCTATAAATTCTTGATCATGGAGCACCTAAAAGCCATTAAATAAAAGTTTGCATTTACTTATTATATTTGAAGCTTGGGTGAGGTTACCTTTCAGTTCAGTTACTGCATTTATTATTTAGTCATTTGTAATACCTTAAAATTTCAATGTTAAGCTTCTCCCGCTTTTTAATATTTGAAATTAACTGTTGCTAATTTTACAAGAAGAATTCTACAGAGTCTTTTCAGGAGCTGAAACCTCAAGTGTTAGTATAATTAAGAGTAATATATTAACTTTTCAAGGTAACAAGCAGAAATGGGTGCCACTTCACTTGGATGATGTGAGGTCAGACAGTCAAGACAGACCAGGCTCTCGAACGAGCTCCAGATTTGTGCTGGAAACAAACAAGTTAATACCTCATAACAACAGAAGGAATGAGGCAAGAAGTAAGTAGTTCTCAGTCTCTGGGTCTTGGTGGCAAATAAACTGTAAAAATATCACTTGAGCTGGCAGAAACGTCGCTCTAGCTGTAGCAAGTAAAACCTGGTGTTTATATTTGCCAGTAAACAGCAGCATATATTTTCCTCTTCATGGCTCGCTACACTATCTTGTCCCACAATTTTACAATGCAGAAAGTTTGGAAATAGCCTTAGAAGGTGTCTGCTCTGTCCTGCTCTGCTGCTGTTCCCACAGCTTGTTGCTACCAGAGCAGTTGCTTGTGGAGCTACACTTTGAACTCTGCTTTGGCAGTTCTACTGATGTTGTTTTTTCCTTTGAGCTGGACCAATTCCCTCAGCTCCCTGACCTATTTCTCAGCATGGCTATGCAAAAAGCTGTATTAACACCACAACTGGTGCTGCTTCTGGTCTTCAGATGTTGTGAACACAACTGGTTAGGTGGCAGAAATCTTAGGCTGAGTGTAAGTCTTTGGTTTAAGTTTTAAAATTGCAATATACATTAACAGTTTGAACGTTGGCCCATTATAAAAAGTACTGGATGCTACCGACATGGAATTTATGAAGTCATTTTAGGAACTGGATGTAAGAGCTTGATCTGGATTTTTGAAGGATGGATAGGGGCAGGGGGAGGATTTTTAGCAATTATGACTTCCTTCAGCAGTTTTTCCTTAGGATGGTCAAATGACTGAAAACGTGTTGCATGAATTCTACCTCAAGCTTTGGGTGATTCAGGACCAGTTTCAGTGTGGGAGAACATAAAACATTTCTTTCTCTTTTCAGGAACATTTAAATTTAAATAAATAACATTTAAATAAAAACCCTCATTTCATGCTCAATACAAACTCGCTCATGAGGGTGTTGTATGTGGGACTTCTGCATGAGTCTGAGCCATAGGCACTCTTAGGATGCAAAATACAAACTGATCTGGAAAAATAGTTCAAGTAGTACCTACGCATTCGGGACCTCTAAGGTTGAGGGTGAAAAGTGCTTGGGTCCAAATCCCCAGTGAGACACACACATACAGATTATATTCTCTGTGAATATTCTCTGAGTGTTATTTGACAGGACTTGAGTGTATGAGCATACACGTGTGGTTGTAGGGTTCACTAAAAATAGTTGCTAAACCAAGATTTTTAATACAATTTTTAATACACATCTTTAGTTAATCCTTTGTTAAATCTAGCAGCTCTCAATTTGATCAAGTAGGGGCTGTATCCCCAGGCATTCCTGTGGCAGAGTGGGTCCCCCTGGCATCTGAAAGACTGTCCAGTTACAACTTAGAGAAACTTTCAGCAAAGGTGACTGACTGAACATGGAAGTTTTTGCGAGTGTTAGGAAAAGAGAAAGAAAATGAAACCCTCTCTCACACAGTTCCTCTCACGGGTGAAGTGGGAATTACACCTGTCCTTAGGGTGAAGCTGAGGTCCCTGGGGTCTGGTTTGGACAGTTGCTATTCAATGGGCAGGGCCAGGGAAGTGGTTGGCAGCTGCTGCCAGGAGCAAAAGGGAGACTCCAGAGAGCCACTGCTGTGGGAGTGCCATCATCAAGAGCTGGGCAAAGGGATTGAGTGCATTTGCAGATGACCACAAGCTGAGTGCTGCAGCTGACATGCCTGAAGGGCAGGATGCCACCCAGAGGGACCTGGACGAGCTCGAGATGTGGCCCTGGGAATCTCATGAGGTTTAACAAGACCAAGTGCTGGTGCTGCGCCTGGATTAGGGCAGTCCCTGGTATCAATCCAGACTAGAGGATGAGCAGAGGGAGAGCAGCCCTGCCCAGAAGGGGGTGCTGGTGGAGGAGAGGCTGGACATGCCCTGGCCATGGGCACTCACAGCCCAGAGAGCCAAACATGTCTGGGCTGCATCCAGAGCCCCGTGGGCAGCAGGGGAGGGAGGGGATTCTGCCTCTCTGCCCTGCCCTGCTCTGGTGAGACCCCACCTGCAGTGCTGCATCCAGCCCTGGGGTCCCAGCACAGCAAGGACATGGACCTGTTGGAGCCAGTCCAGAGGAGGCCACTGAGATGATCAGAGGGATGGAGCACCTCTCCTGTGAGGGGAGACTGGGAGAACTGGGTTTGTTTGGCCTGACAAAGAAGGGGCTTTGGGGTAACCTAATCGTGGCCCTCCAGTATCTGAAGAGAGCCTGCAAGGTGCAGACTATTTAACAGTGCATGGAATGACAGGAGGAGGGGGAATGGTTTTAAAATGAAAGCAAGCAGGTTTAGACTAGATATTAGGAAAAAAAAACTTACTGTGAGGGTGGTGAGGCCCTGGCACAGGTTGCCCAGAGAAGCTGCGGCTGCCCCATCCCTGGAAGTGTTCAAGTCCAGGCTGGATGAAGCTCTGAGCAGCCTGGTCTAGTGGAAAGTTTCCCTGTCCATGGCAGGGGGTGTTGGAACCAGATGGTCTTTAAGATTGCTTCCAACCCAAGCCATTCTGCAATTCTGTGATTCCCATCTCACTCTAGTAGTGGTGGGAGTTGTCCACAGGAGGAGGCTGAACTGTCGTGATCATTCCTTCCTGCCCCGAGCTGATCATAGGTACTGTGATCTCTGAGCCGGCACCAGAGTGTCCAGTTGTTTCAGAAGCATTTGGGGTTGACTGCCAGTCCCTCGATTGCCACCTTGCTACCGACCCCTCCTGCCTGACTCACCCTCTGGCAGGGCTGGCAAACCTTTCCTGTTCCTCTCCTGCAGCTTCAGCTCTGACCACCTGCTTCAGCCAGCACGGCTGAGGCTGTGGATTGCCTGGGAGCCAGCTGAGAGCTCTGGTGTCATAAGGGATTTACAGGCACCAGGATGTTTCCTTGTGAATGCAGGTATTTTGTGGTTTTTTCTCTTCAAGATTGGCGTCGTGATAGAGAAAAGAGAGACGACCATGACGAAGTGTGCAGCGTGAGGAGTGAGGGTGGCAGCGTCCGAGGATTCTCCAGAGGCAGAGGAAGGGGGAGAAGCAGAGGAAGAGGACGAGGCAGAGGAAACCCCAGCAGTATGCAAAGAAATGGATACTTCACAAAAAGTTTTAAAACTATCATTATAATGTTGTTGTTTTCATTTTCTAATGTTGTTATTTTATGTTTTCTCTTACGTTGAAGTGAACTTTGACTATTCAGTTGGTTATCAAGAACTGTATGGAGAAGGAATTGACCAAGTATTTCAGCCTGAGCTTAACCCTGGTGTGATTTATTACTATGGGGATGGAACAGGAGTGCAGATGTATTCTGTGGATGAAGCCCTTCTCAAGGAATATATAAAACACCAAATGTAAGTAGATTGCTTGATGTATAAATATTTTCATTTTGATGTATGAATATTTATATTCATGTATAAATATTATCTAGTTAAGATAAAATAACTCACTTTAAACAGTGTTTAGTCCTTATTATCCATATCAAGTTGGATTAGGGCATTTCAGCTTAGCTTAGCTTCAGAGTTAACTCTGACCATTACCAGTGTCAGCTCGAATTTGTTCACTGGTGGGGTGGAAAAACTTGAGTAATGGGGAGGAGTTTTAAGGAAGCTGTTTCTGCCTCTTGTGCTGTAGTCTGGCTCTAACTCGTATAACTGCTTTATTTATGGTGCACAGCCCTCTTTATGTTGTCATGTAATTGAGATATGGATGTCTCTGAGCTTGTGCTTTTGAGTACTCTTGGTCTGTTTGCCTGTAAAGCTCTTCTTGGGTGACATTTCCCCTATTTGCTCTCAATTTCACTTTGAGAAGTCTTGTTAGTTCGGTGTTTTCAGTGTGTTTCACCTGAAACCTGTAACTGAGAGAGTGTAGTTTTGCAATGATACTTGATTTTTCAATAATCTGAAATGTTTACTTTCTCATGTACACCATTAGGCAATGAGAAACCATCTGGAAGACTGATTATCACCAGGAGACAAGTCAAAAAGGGGCTGGAAAGCACTAGTTCACTTTAAAGAGACAGTTTCCACCACTGGCAGATATTTCATCCTCACTACTTGCATTTCTCTGCGATGCCTCCGTGGTGGTTTTTGATTGCCCTCATGTTCCGTACAGCAACTTGCTTATTTTATTCTCGCTTCTTTTGTTACAGTTGACGCAAAAAGGAAGAGAAAAGCCTCTTTAAAGGGCAGAAAGTATCTGACATGTGGCTATCAACTTCAAAACTTCTATTGCAGTCTTTTTTTACTCTTGCTGCCAGGCCCCTATGAGACCTGACAGTGGACATGTACCCCCATGTCAGGATAATCGGCCTGCACTGTCCTCAGACAAGTGGGGGAGGAGCACAGCCACTCCACTGTTGGCCAGATTTCTGGGCATGCAGTGTAGAATCCAGACCTCCTAAGGTAGGACATGATGATGTCCCCCTCTGCTGAGAAAAATGTCAGTTACAGCATTGGTCACATGTGACTTCTGGGTATATTTGTATTTCCTTTTGGCACCGAGAGGTTGGCAGGTGTTGGTAGAAGACTTGGCGTGGCTAGAAAACCACAGCCATTGGTTGCTTGCCTGGTGTGAATTCCTAAGGCAGTTTGGTCATGGAGTTTGCTTTCCATGAGAGGGAGATTCCTGAGCAGGTTTAGAACATAATTTCACTAGTTTTATTCTCCCTAGACAAAAAAAAAAAAGAAAAAAAAAGAAAAAAAGAGTGTTTTTAATTTATTCCCTTCTTTTATCGCATTAAAACTGATGGGAAACAAACTTCATTCATCAGTTACCTATTATTAGCCTCCAAATGGGGGTGGCTTTGTCTGCCTTTCATAACTTAGCTATAAAATATTAAAGTGAGTATGCCAAAGAAGGAAGTATATATAGAATAAAGGTACACAAAATTGTTATGCCTCAGAGTTCCTATTAGAGTCCAAGATAAATCAGGATGTATTAAAGAAATGAGATTGAATCCTAGTGGATGAATAAATTTTAGAAGTTTACCTACTTAATAGAGAAAAATCTTAGAGACTGTCCAACTGAGTTGATGGGTAATTACAGGAAGAAACACACTGCTATCAAGCAGTTTATGCTTGTCCCAAGAACAAGCTCGATGTACAAGAGAGTAATATTTGTATTGCATACAAAAATATCTTCTATGTTTTTAATTACAGGCTGAAGTTGTCAGCCTGAAAAGTTTCAGTGCTTAGCAGCTCCTCATTCTGCAACACGCAGCAGAACTCTATTTAAAAGCCCTCTTACTTTAGAAAATAAATAAAGTTCAAGTATCAATTCAAGAATAAGCAAAGGGACTCTGAGGAAAAGGAAGACGAGAAAAGCTGGAGGGGGGTGTGTGTGTTTAGGTTCATCCCTCTACTTGGAGCAAACTTGTGCATTGTCTTCATTTATCATTAATGGTCTTTCACATTCCTTTTTCTAGAGTGATGGACATCAAGCGAGGCAGTTTGAGTCCAGTTCAGTCATTGTCCATTTCTGCTTATGGAATTTTTACCTAGGTGAATCGTTACAGGATTTTACCTTTACTGTATGACTGTAAAGGTAACACTAGTAAGATGTTGGTATATGGCATTTGTGCTTGCTTATCTTCTAGACTGGGAGAGGAAAGGGAATGTAGCAGCTCAGAACAGTAGACGGGATATTCTTGAAATAAACTTTCTCTTTGTGCCCAGTTGCTTCACTGATCATACTTGGCTCTGAGTAAGAGCTTAACTCTCCGAAAGCCTTGTTCTCTTCTCTGTTTGCTTTGACTCAATAGCAGTGTTTCCATTTGTCCTGTCTTGTCCAGCGTTGAGACTTTAGATTCATTCTGTCTTGGAGCTGAGTGTTGGTCAGGGCACGGTGCTGGTAATGCTGGGCTCGCACATTTGATCCCCGCCTGGGCCGTTCACTTGGGAGTTGGACTTGAGGATCCTTGTGGGTCCCTTCCAGCTCAGAATATTCCATGTGTTTCATAGAGCCAGCTTTTGCTTCAAATTTCTTCAGCAACAGAAAATTGGAGAAAGAAAGGGTATCCAGGTGCTGCTTGGGTCAGTGATGTCATCAGAGTGTCCTGCCCTCGGAGACTTTGGCCTTGATTCCAGCTTCAGTGGAGAGACTTAGTGTTTTATACTTGTTGAAATTAGAATGATCTTTATTTACATTTGCATGTGCAGCTTTTTTCCTCATCATTTTAAGACCCTCTCATTTTCTTTTTGCACTCCATCTATTTTTGTGACAGAATTTTAACTGCTTTCCATTAAGTCCTTCCCTACCTGTGTTTTTCTGAACGTGATGAGGGGTTAGCATTCCTTGGGTATGATGTGCAAAATGATGGTATGATGTGTAAGCTCCATGAAAGGCCTAGATTTCAGTCGTCATGATTAAATTGAGGGGGTTTTCCGTTCTTTCTCATAGGATATTTTCTCATTCCCTTGCTCTGTGTGACAGATCATGATTTGAGTTCCTTACTTTTTGTCTTCACTAAGTATAAAACATCTTGACACCTGGATTATTTCCTAGAGCAGCTTCATTGTTGAAGATTTGTCTTTCTGCTGTTTGTCCCTCATCTCTGTGATATTACCACGTTCCTGAAATGTCCTTGTTCTTCAACATCATCTATTCTTTAAGACTTTTTTCCTCCATGAACTGTTGTGCCTTTTGGTACAGTTTCATGTGAAATACAACATTACTGGTTTTGTTTTCTCATCTTCCCACAAGCACGCTTGATGATTCAGAGTATGTAATCTGTGCCTCCACACTCAGATAGGATACTTAAACCTTCCAGTGCACTGGAGACTGGGACAATAAAAGATGCAGTTCAGGATGAACTGATACTGCTGTGTGGGACATAACTTATGCCCTGACTGTAAGCAGTGCTTGTCCTTCATCCCTATGGAGGCCAAGACAATGTTGTTCCCTTCTGTCCATGTAAGTAATGAGGGAGAGGGCGGGTGAAGGAAAACTGGAGCGTAGGTTTTGGTTGTACAGATGTAACAAGTCTTTGATTTTTACCCCTCTGTGCTATACTGAGTCCTAAGTCTGTCTTAAGCTGTCGAGCATGCTTGCTGCTCTGTGGGTCTTCTGTAGTGATACAGCTGTTGAAGAATGATTTTGTTGATGTCAAAATACACTCTGTTTTTTTTTAATGGAAGACTTTAACAAGGAATCTAGGTTGCTACTTCAGGATTTTCTTTAACCATAGAATAAGCTCAGGTTTGTATGTTTCATTCTGCAGTGAGTATTATTTCAGCACAGAAAATTTGGAGAGAGACTTCTTTCTGAGGAGAAAGATGGACCAACAAGGATTTTTGCCTGTGTCACTGATTGCCAGTTTCCGTCGGATGCAAGCTCTGACTACGAATGCTGCACTCATTTTGGAGGTAAAATCATTCAGAAGCATGCGTTTGAAGAGTTGCTTGGTTAATTATGTGCTGCCATTTAAAGTCAGTGCTATGAAGTTAAGAAAGTTTTCTGTTTGAAATGACAAGGATTCTATAAAGAGGCTTAAGTGGCCAAGTTGGTGGGTTTTTTTTCTTTTTTTCAGTAGTTTTTTAATGTTATAATATGCTTGTCACACAGGCCCTAAAGGACAGTACAGAAGTTGAAACTGTGGATCAGAAACTAAGAAAAAGGGTTGATCCAGAAAAGTGGCCAATTCCAGGTCCTCCTCCATGCAACCTGCCTCCAACTGACTTTTCTCAGCTCATCAATTGTCCAGAATTCATACCAGGCCAAACTTTTGGCTCATATACTGGTAAAGGATTTATTTTACAGAAGCATAAGTTCAGTGCCATCTGTCTAGCTTAGGAAATTTGCCTCCTGATCCTGATTTCATAATAGAAGTTGTACTTTTGGTAACGATTTATTCAGCTACTGTGCCTGCCAGCCTTGCACTTGCCAAGTCACATGGCTGATGTGAAGTAGATAAAAATGTCTCTTGTGTGTTATGGCTGTGACCATTCTCCAGAATATAGAATGGTGGACTACAGTCCTGTAGAATCAGTAATACTAATCTTAAACTAGTCATAAAATCTGCTTCATTTTTGTGGCAGCTGAAAGTTCACTCTTAATTTGGTGCCTCCTTGTTTTGGATGTGAAACTCATTCATGTTATTAATAGGGAGATGGATTTGTTTGCTGACAACTCTTGGCAAAGAAATCCTTTACTAAAACGTTGGCTGAAATTAAATGGGAAGAATGAAGATGGAGTTAGGCACCCATCCATAGAGCTAGAGAATGATGTGGAGAAAACAGGATCCTAACGATGCTGCGCTTTTTTTTCTCCTCAACAAACAAATGTCTCATAGCCTATGAAGAAACTTTCCATGGACATAAGTTCTTAGAACTGATTTTATCCTGAAATGTTGGGTGAACTGTGAAAAGCTGTCTCTTAAAAATGAAAGGAAATTCTTTGATCAGTGTTACAGTTATCCATAGAGGTAGAAAAATGGTAGCTGTGGTTAAAAGAAATACCAGCGAAACAATTGCAAAACAGTTAAAACTAAAACAATTCACAACAGGAACTGAACTACTGTTTTCTACTGGTAGAGTCTGCACCAAGTTCTCCAAGAGTGGGAAGCCCACTGAGTCCAAAGGAAAATGCTGAAACAAGTAATTTTCAGACAATGTCTAAAGGACTGTCTACAAGTTTGCCCGATTTGGACTCTGAACCTTGGATCGAAGTGAAGAAGAGGCATCGTGCAACCACTGTCAAGCTAAAGGTAAAATCAAAACCCTTTAAGTTACGTTTAAATAAACAAATGCAAAACCGACTTCGAGGTTACCTTGTAAACCAAGGTTTTAAACACCTTAACACATGTGATTGCTTGCGAATGCAATACAGTTTGGGAAATCATTATCCAACTCAAACATAAAACCTTTTCCGACTCAGGAGACTGTTCCTGTACCTGATCAAACACCAGATCAACACCCGCCACCCCCACCTCCAGAGGAACAAGAAC
Source organism: Dryoscopus gambensis (assembly GCA_013389985.1). Taxonomy (NCBI): domain Eukaryota; kingdom Metazoa; phylum Chordata; class Aves; order Passeriformes; family Malaconotidae; genus Dryoscopus; species Dryoscopus gambensis. The sequence continues at coordinate 44,336 of WEIT01033857.1, read as the reverse complement.
AGGAAGAACTTGAATTTTTGTTTGATGAAGAGATGGAACAAAATCAGTGTCGGAAGAATAAATTTACTGATTGGTCAGACAGTGATTCTGATTATGAAATTGATGATCAGGATGTAAACAAGATTTTGATTGTAACACAGACACCACCATATGTGAAAAAACATCCTTCTGGAGAACGTGCTGGCAACCGTGCGTGCCATGCAAAAATTACATCAGAACTTGCTAAAGTCATTAACGATGGCTTGTACTACTACGAACAGGATTTGTGGATGGATCAGAGTGAAAATGATGCCATGATGAAGGTAATTCTCTTTCATTTTTGACCTGAAAACCATGCCTATCCAAAGAGTTCTCAAAGTAATTACAGCCTTCTGCTATGTAGTTGTAAAATGCTACAGAAAAGTGACAGTAATTTGCAGGCCTACTGAATTATCTTTAGAGTTGAAAGCAGACCCAAAGTTTTTCATGCCACAGACTTGACCAAAACCACTGGATGAATATTTTTTGTAACGTTTTGGAGATGGTTCAAGTTTTCCAATGTTTTCTTGTTCTATAAATAGCAAGAGAGACTACTTTCTATTTGGTCGTTGTTACGGACTTGACGATGATTTGATGAGATTTTGCACGCGGAGCATGCACAAGTCCCACCTGAGACAGGTGTGTGGGTACTTGTGTGTCAGTTCTGGCTTATTTTCTCTTCATGAAATGCATCTGTTTCTCAGGGTGGTATCTGTTACCCTGCTTTGCATTTACAATTTACTTTCTCTAACTCAGCAAGAGATTGAGAACTTTAAGAAGCTAAACCTCATTAATAAGGACGAATTTGTTAGTCCTGCACCAGAAACTGCTGATCCAACCCAGGAAGTTCCTCCAGGACCTCAAGGGTTGCAGAAAGGTAAGTATGAAAGTATTTGTTTTTTAGAATCTCTGTAATAAAGAACAACTCTGTAGGTGTTTTGACTCTCTCTGCCTGTGCAGTATTTTAATTTTGGTTCAGACAGCAGTCTGAGGGGGCTTTTTCTTTGCTAATTTTTCAAATTGCCAACTGTTCATGGGTAGCATGGTTTCAGTTGAATGACAAGAAGCTGGCACTTGTTCTGCTTTGTTGTCACTATCCATCAGCACCAGGTACTCTTTGTGTGACTTGGAATTTACAATGTGTAAAGTTAAACTGAAGCTGTGAAACATTTTATAGAAGCCAGTGTTTTTATGGGATACAGGGATGGAAAGGAATGAGATTAGAAGAATTTACTACTTGTGTCATAACATTACTGAGCAGTAATGACGTCCAAATCTTACCTCTTGAGGTATTTCTGATAGAAGTAGTACTAACATTTACTGGGTTACATGCTAATAGCAGCATCTCTAAAGCAGCTCAGGAAAACCACCTGACTTTCTCCTTCCTGCCTCCATATTTAGCAGAGGAGCTGGCCTGTAATTTCCTAAGTACTGAAGTACCCCCAACAGCAGGAGTGGCTCGATCGCTGCCAACAGCAGTCCCAGATTCCCCCCGTTTCCACCCTGGCTTTATCCCACGAACACCTCGCACCCCAAGGCTCCAGGATCCCAACAAAACACCCAGGTTCTACCCTGTTGTTAAAGAAGCACGATCCTTTGATGTAAAGGTAAATGAAAAAACATATTTTAAAAAATACAAACAAACAAACAGCAAAAGCCTGTAAAACTCATGTTTGTGCATACAGTTTAACAAGATTAAAAGGCAAAAAAATTAAATGCTTGTACTCCTATGGTTTATCTCCAAAATATTAACCATATTCATTTTTTAATTTCTATTAATTCTTTTTGAGTCTTCTTCCTTGTAAGTCCTTACTAAAAGAAGTGTAGTGTTTAAGATTTTTGGTTAGTTACATAAGACTAATCTTCAGGTTATGAAACTGTGGTCTTATGACTTTAGAACTTGTTAGATAACAGAATATAAAACTTTTAGATCTCTGTTTTAAGTGGGGGAGAATGAGTGAAGTCAAATTAGGGAAATAAATCCTCCATTTACTTTCTTAGACTCCAAGAAAGAGAAAAACACGCCACAGTACAAATCCTCCCTTGGAATGCCATGTTGGTTGGGTGATGGATTCCAGAGACCACAGGCCAAGAACTTCCTCTGTGAGGTGAATGTTGTTGTTATTCAAAATTTATTGGCAGGTAGTTCTCACTGCTAATGGATAAACAGGCTATAAAAGGCAATTTATAAATACAATGGAAGCAAGAAAAGAATGATCACGTAAGACAAAAATATGGAATACAAGGCTGTCTGGAAACAAGCTGGGCAGACTGGTGTTCACAGTATAGTTTAATCCATGATACAAGCAGCAGTACTTGAGACACTGATGTTCACTTCAGTGGTCATTAAAAATCAGGCAGGACAGTAATGTTTAGTTATCATTGTCCAAAACTGTCTCTGTTTTTGACGTATTGGTGCAAAATCTGATTTTCTTGAGGTGCACCCAAGCCCGGATGCACTGCAGCAGTCACCAGGCGACCGTACTACAGCTCTTGCGTAGGTCAGGGCGGGTGAAAACGGATTCTACAGAAAAGCTCTGTTTATAGGTCAGAAATATGTTGGTTTTTCACTCCAGCAGTTCCAGTGCCTCACCTTCAGAAGGAGCTCCACTGGCAGGTTACGGCTGTACTCCAAATTCTCTTCCCAAATTCCAGCACCCATCTCACGAACTGTTAAAGGAAAATGGCTTTACTCAGCAGGTGTACCACAAATACCGTCGGAGGTGTTTAACGGGTAAGCTGCTCCACGCACTTCCTAAAATTGCAGATAGAAGTTTCCAGGTGTTGTCTGATACCAGTTTTCTTCACGTTGTTCCTTATCCTTAATTTTTCTTGGGAAAGGCAAGCAAAATTTATTTGGTGCTTCTGTTTTAGGAACTCTGCTTGCCATTTAACTTTACGTTCCCTGACAAAAAAATTACTCTGAAGTTACCAGAAGATCTGGTGTGATTTTTACTAAAGGCAAGGCACTTTAAAATATTTTGGTGAAAAATTAAAATAGTGGTTTTGTTCTTCCCTTTCTTTTTTTCTTCCAGAGAGGAAACGGTTGGGAATTGGCCAGTCCCAAGAAATGAACACACTTTTTCGTTTCTGGTCCTTTTTTCTGAGAGATCACTTCAACAAGAAAATGTATGAAGAATTCAAACAGCTTGCTCTAGAGGATGCAAAAGAACACTACAGGTATTTTTTCTTGAGGCTTTACCACTCCTTTTAATGACTATGAAGTTTACATACATCTGCAGTGAACATCTTTAGTAATGCCCTTGCCTTTTTGTAAATCTTTAAATAGCAGTGTGCCTAAGTTACTTTAATAGCAAAAATTCGTATGTATTTGTGCTTTGCAGATGAATAGCTAAATGGGCAACATTTCCTGACCTGTAATCAGTTGTGAATTCTACAAAATCCTGTAACTTGTTGACCATGACGAGTCAGTTCTGTACCCACACTCCTAAGATTCTTCCTCCCATAGGTGAAGACATTCTTAACCTCCTTTTAATTATTCAAACTGGTTCTTGCCTTACAAAAATACCAGAAAAATGACCACAAAGGAAATTGTCACTGCCCTTTATCTCCTGGATATAATTCCCTTCCTCCCACCCAGTTCCCCCACCTCTGTTTCTCTGAGTCAAAGATTCAAGGTAGATTTTTGTACCTCTCTGTTCTGTTCCAGGTATGGCTTGGAATGCTTGTTCAGATTTTACAGCTATGGCCTGGAAAAGAAATTCAGGAAGGAAATATTCGAGGATTTCCAACAAGAAACAAAGAGGGACTATGAAGCTGGTAATTATCACAGGCTTGTCACTGCTCACACTGTGGTAACATTAGTTGAAGATAATCCCAATTCCTTGGCACTGACTTGTTAACTGACCAAGAACAGCTTTTATTCATATTCTTTTTATCTTTAGTTCTCTTAACAATATAGTTACCAGTGAATAATTAAGTTTTTAATTAAATTTGACCTTTGTACGGTGGTAAAATTATTTTTTTCCTGTTACTAGGTCAGCTGTATGGACTGGAAAAATTTTGGGCTTACTTAAAATACTCTCAGCACAAGACTCCAGCTGTTGACCCCAAACTGCAAGAGTACCTGAGTAAATTTAAGAGACTGGAGGACTTCAGGGTGGATGTAAGTTTCAATGCCTATTTTTAATAATATTTGGCGTACTAATATTTTTGCTGCAAGGTAGTCTGAGAGCAGCACTTGATTTCATGAAAAGGCAGCTTGATAAATCCTAAGGGCCTAATCCTTTCAGGCCTGCAAGTCTGTGGAAAGGCAAAAATACCTGGCTTTATGGCAAAACACATAACAGGTTGCCCTGGTTTATTTTCAGCCTCCTATTGTTGAAGAATCTGGCAGGAGGAGGTCAGGTGAGGATTCAGGTCATCGCAGACATCAGTCTAACTCTTCTAAAACACCTTCCGCCACCCAACCCACCGCTGCCTGTCAGTCCCGGGCGCTGGGAAGTGTTTCCTGTGGGAATTCCGTGCAAGCCTCCACGGGCCGTAGCAATGCTTCCACAAAATCTATAGAAAGTGATGTACCAGAAAAATAGACTTTGGATGAGCTTGTGCCCTCACGAATCAACTTTGGCATCACTCTCCTAATCTGGACATCTTCAAGGCGAGGCAACCTCTACGTTATTAAGAATGTATGGAAAGACAAAGGATGGGATTCTCTTTTTCACGGGATTTAGTTCCAAAACACTTGCCCTAGGAGAGTTGCTCTTGGTTATGGGATCATTGGAAGGATCCTAGGGAAGATTCTTTGGCTTCAGTATTGCTTTCCTCAAGCTTTTGTTTACAAAGAACTGCATTCCTTGCATATGCAAAAAATACTTCGAGGGATGCCTTACATTTCAGCTCAGATTTCTTAAAAAAGGTATGATATATACCCATGTTATTTACTGTGCTTTCCTCACCCATATTTCCCCATTATTTGTATTCTACCAAAGCAAAAAAAGATTACATTATATGTAGAATATTAAATGGAAAGGAAGGATCTATGTGATTGGTTTGCTTTCAAAGCTAACTATCAAAAAGTATGTTTTTCTGCAAGAGCACACTCGAGAACATGCAGCTGTATATGAAACTGCATTTCTGGATTCTATTTAAAGATATAGTTTCTATTTTTTTCAGGGTCTCCATAGTTAGTATTTTATTAAGTATGGAGTTTGAGTGGACTTAACTGGGATAGTTTTGCAGGTATTTCCTTCAGTACTGGTTCTTTAATCACTAAAGCAGCAGAAAACTACAGGGGAGAATTGAGCTTTTGATTTCATAGTGTCTTAAATTAACATTCAGTATCTACAGTTTGTGCAGATTCTTAAAATAGCCAACTATTCATACTCTGGGCTTGAGAGGTGTCTTCATTTGAATTCTCTTATGAACTGTAGCAGGAGAGGCATAATTTTGAATTTTCTCCATATCAAGTAATGATTAGTTTGGAGGGAAACAAAGTATTCCTTGTAAATTTTAACTTTCATTTGCTTTATTTTGCAATATCTGAATGAAGTTCTGCTTAAATTGTGCTCGCTAAGCCTAAATGATTTCAAACAGGTCTAAAGACAATTTCACTGAATATAAGTTATTCAAATACAAATCCATTTTTGTAGCTGACAGAAGAGGATGTTTATAACCTGCCATGTCTTATTAACTTCATTACTTTGTTTTTAAAGACTCAAGAAGAACCAAGTGAATAACTTCTCTTCCAGGCGTAGGTGAGAGGAATTCCAGCTTTTCATTAGTTAACTGCAGAATTACTTCAGTTAACTTTTACAGTTACGAAGTGATGTCTAGCACAGATGCCTTAAACTGACTGCACAGCCATGGATGGAGCTTTTAACTATCAGCTCTCAGAGGTGATAACGAATCTGTTAATTTTTCATTGTCCTGTGAATCTCACTGAAAAAAATGATGGATGTTTGCATTGAAAGGAGTGGATGGTAGCAGTGACCTTCCCCACAGTTTATACCATTTCAGCACAAAATCCAGCCTTTTGTCAGTGGCCTGTTCTAAATGAATTTAAATGAACATATACCAAGATTTTAATATCCTATGAATATGCTGAAGTGACACATCTCAGTCCTGTCTTTGATCCATGCCTTTTGCTACCCATGAAAATGATGCGAATGTAAATTTGGATTGAAATTGTATATACAAGTAATAAATTTAAGATATTTCAATTTTTCATTGGAAAAATGTGCAGATTAAGCTTTTAGTGTGTGTAATTTTGTGATATCTTGAAAAATTTTATAAAAACAACAAAAAACCCTAATACTGTTGTATATCTGCTTTTTTCCCCCAAAAGCGTGAAGAAAAACAGCTTGAAAGAGTGTAAGGCTTTAGATTTGCATGGGAATTCCTGCTGCACTGAGGGAAAGCCAGCCTGTTAAAGGTGGAAGTGCTTCTTGGAATGTGAGCCAGCTTTCTGCAAGTTCAATATGGATTTATTTTTAGCATATGATTGGGTATCTGTCAAAAATATGAGAAGTGAATGGTAAGTGTGGGGGAAGGCAAGGAGAGTGAATACTTTACCTGCTGGCCTCTATCGAGTTGCTTGGACAGTGTCCCTTCAGTGAGCTGCACAGAAACACCACCCAAGCCCATCCACAGCTCTGGCTGCCTCTCAGGAATGCCCCTTTCACCTCCCACAGGCTTGAATCTTCCCTCTCTTCCCTTGCAGAGAGGTGGGGAAAAAGGATCCTTGCATTGCTGCTTGTTTCACTGTCTGGCTTCAAGTGGTTCATCACCTCAGTAACTGATGGACCTTCTTGCAGGGCCTTAACTTTGGTGTTTATCCAACATCCCTTCCCCTGCCTCTTACATCCATTTATTCCAACCTTAACTATGTCTTAAGATTAGTTGTGTTCTAACAGTGGTCTGTGACTGACTGCTTTATAAGTCTTGGACCGTGTCTAAAATTTCTCCCATGTGCTTAGCGAAGAATTTCTAGGTTTTTCTTCATTTCTTCTGTTGACAAATAACCAAACACTTCAAAGCACTACCCTGCCTAAAAACTAATTTTTGTCATGCTCAGAATACTGGATTCTAACAGCTTTGTGAAAGGGAAGACTCAAGCTGGCTCTTGGTCCTGTTGGAGCCCAGACAATGTTTTCCTACACTGAGCAGCAGTAGCCTGTGTTTTAACAGGGATTTGGATTTCTGTGGGAGATAAAGCATTAGAATGGATGGGAAACAGTTTGCATTCATGGCAGCCTCCCTGCTGCAGCTTGGAGACTTCAGGCACTGCTGAGGTGACAAATGACACTCCCTCGGCTCCAGGCAGAGACGACACTTAAGAGTAGCTGCGGATCTCTCCCTGACAAATCTCACAGCTACACCAGGCTGGATCTGTCACCTCAGAAGCTTTCTTCTCTGCTGTCTTCAGCCTCTGGGCGCTTGGGGTTTCAGGTAAACAACCCTTCACCTGCATTTCAGCCAACCCTGGCACACAGGTTCTGCCAAAGGAAGCTTAAACCCAATCTGTGAGCACCTGTTAAGAAACATTTACCTTTAACCATGAATTAGAAGCCAGGAGAAGGATTTGCTTTCCACCTGTAAGTCAGTCTGCAAGGCCAGAGTTACATTATTACTCATGTTGAGCAGGGAGGGAATAAATAGCCAAATCTTTTGTACTCTTCCATACAGGGGAATAGTACCTCTTCCTAGAGGAAATAAAACCCCACAAACTCTTACTGTATTGTCAAACAGACTCAAAAAACAAAGCCTATGAAAAGTTTAATTGCTCCCTGCCTTTTACAGTGAAACAGTAAAATCAAGCTGATTTTGCGAGAATAAAAAAAAAAAAGTTAGAAAATAGTTTAGACCTGAGATATTTAAAGTGAAACAACATCAACAGCAGAGTGCCAAACTGATTTTATGTGCTGTGCCCAACTCTGAATGATAGAAAATTTAAACCTCAGTCAAGGAAAAGTATATCAGCTCAATAAAAAGATACAAACAAGTACAAGCATGTAAGATAATTCTGTAGTCCTCACTGGAAATTCAAAATGTTCAGATCAAGTAACAGCATGGTGCTTTTTTTGTTTTAAACCAAGGAGGTTTGAAAATATACCTCCTGCCAAAATGAAGCATTTTTGGGAAGTGGTGTACAAAATGAGGCAGAAGTGTCAAAACAAATGATGACTAAAACTAATTTAACACCAAGTCTAGCCTAGGAAAACAAGTAATATATTAAACTGGAAATGTATTTTGTTTCTAAAGATGAGAAATTCTTCCATCATGCCCTCATGTTGCTTAAACAAAATTTAACACAGTATGAACCTGTCATTTTACTGAACAGTGAATTTTGACCAAGTATTGACACAAATGTTCCAAGGTTGAATGCCTCCATGAAAGTATTACAATAATTGCACTGAAGTTTGGATGGATCTGATGTTATGCTAAATTATGCTGTGTGTCAACTTTTCATAAATATGAAAGCTATAGTGTGCTTTAAAGCACTTTTTTTAGGTTGTCAGCTTTAGATCACTAGTGACTTTGTATGTAGGATGGATGAGGTTAATTTAAATCCACTAGACATCAAAATTCAGTCCATGCAACATTCTGCTTCCATGGGACAAGTTTTGTATTCTTCATAGTTACCATTAAGGTGCTTCAAAGCAAAACTCACCCTTTACCCATCTTGTTCAGCTAATCCTAAGTTAAATTTTAAGCATTGTCCTTCTAAAGCCATTTAAAAAACTCAACACCAGAACTATGGGTTACTTCACTGTGATTAAACTTCACTGCCTTTCTGACAGCAAGGGAAAGCAGAAGACTGCACTTGGATTGTGTCACAGCAGATGCAAAACTACTCTCCCTTCAAAGTCGCCTTTCTTTCTCCGTAGGAAGTTAGTCCATCAGGCAGGTACAAGCATGAGGGACAGCTAATGCTACAGCTGTGCCAGATGTAGCAATACCAGTAGCTGCACTGAGTGAAGAGCACAGATGCTCACAGCAAGTGCCAAGAACCTCCAGCTACGACTCTGTATAGTAGAAGCTGTAACACATACATGAATTTTCACGTGGAAGCCTGGGGAAAACCAACTTATCTGATTGTCCTAAGGGAGAGTTGGGCAAGCTGCCTTTTCTTGTTCCACAGCTAAACAAGCTGGGTGCCATGATGAGGTGCAACAGCTGTGCAATAGCTAAAAGTGAAAGGCATACTGTAAATGTAGTGTAAAACCTTTTATAGCAAGACTTACTTAAAAGAAAAAAAATTCCCTAGTGAAGCATCCAGATATAGAACTGGTGTTTAATTACTGCCACCCCCTATCCTATGCAAGGAAGCTTTTATTTATCCTTAGTTCCCACTGTTCCATCTAAACCACATATTTCTGTGGTTAGTTACAGCAGCATGCCCAGCATTTCAGCAGAGTTAGATGATCAGCAGACACTCAGTCCGAGCCTGGACACGGCACCGTTGCTCAGCTTATAAGGACGTGACCCAAGCAGAAGCCAGTGCTTACTGCATTCACACATCCCAGGAGTGTCCAGCCCGTACAGGAGCCTGCAAATGTAACTTCTATGGAAAAACAGCTCCATTTCTGTTACTTCTTCCATGCTAAAACGATTCTATTCCGAGGCTGGAGATGCAAGAAAGAATTCAACCTGCCTTCTAGGACACGTGAGTTACACATGATTCCACAGGAGTTTTTGTTTATTCATTTCATTTACATCAATATGAATCTCTTTCAGTCAAATAGGAATAAAAAAAGTAGTCATCCCTGGAATTTCAGAGTTTACAATTCAACAGAATGTGTATCTACATAAATTGTTACTGTAGACTTATCAAAGGTGAAATCTGCAACCAGAGGTACAAACATAAGCCACGACGCTGCTGTTCCTGTCCTGTTAATGTTATGAGACATATTCCTTATATTCTACATTACAATCAGTTCCTAAAGTGCTTTATTTATATCCCTTTTTTCCCCCCACCATAAATTCACTGGCATAGCTTTAGTCTCTTAAATACAGCTTACCTGAATAAGTCTTCAAGATTCCTCAACAGCTGGGACTTGAAAGGGAGAATAACTCCACCAGGACAAGGAGCAGTATTAATAGCAGTGGCTGCTTCATCTATCCAAGACTTCTTCCCCTTTTTATTGCATCACATTCCAGCTCTGCTTAACAGGTTCTACACAAAGTCTGACAGCACATGTGGTATTGTACATGCTTTATTAAAATGGTACTCGTATTTACAATATCTGCAGAAACAATCCCTCCCAAGTCTTGCATTCAGACAGACACACACACAGACACACGCGCGCAACGCCCCTTCACTCTACGGGGGTGTGAAGGCTATGCTCCCAAAAGTTAGGCAGCTTCTGGAAGAGGAGGAAGGGAGACTTTTTTGTGTGTTTGTAATTCATTAAAAAGAAGCATGGGAGTATGCATTTGGCCATCACAATGCTAATTTAAGTATATGTAGTATTAACATATGGCAGTAACACTGAGTACTCCTCTTTTACATTCTAAACACAGAATGACATCAAGGTTTTCCAGTCAACAGAACATTCCAATTCAGTCTCACTGCTGCTTGTAGTGACTATGAAACCGCAATTTGGGGGCTGTCCCTTAAAACAATTCAAGTCTATGTAAGCGAAATAAGGCACAATTAATATTTGATTTGATTTAGAGGATGGGAAAAAGGGGGAGAGGCAGGCTTCAGATAATAGTTGTTGCAGAAGAAACATTTTTACCCAATCCTTTTGAGAAAAGGATGAATTTTATTCCCATCCTAATCCACACGAACTTCTCTTAGAGAACTGAAGTATTCTGCCGGGCTACTAACGCCCACATACAAAACAAAATTGGAAATTCACATTTTTAACACCAGCTTCAGTAGTCTAACCTACTGATGCTGATGTGGATGAGTACATCTTTCTTTAATGCTGAAGGAGAAGACACACACGAAACAAGATTCAAACCTTCCTCTGAGCTTGAAGACTCACATCTTTTAGAGAGCTTGTAAGATACACTAGTTGAAGGCTTCAGCTTACTGATAAAAAGGAATAGCATTTTTGCCTTTAAATCCCTGGCCCCTCTTCACTAACGAAGCCTAACCAGACATTACAAATAAACTGCAACAAAAAATTTGGCAGCACAAAGAATGTCTAGTATTCAAATCTTCATTTGTGAGTATATTATTTTCCTTGTACAAAACCTGTTGAATGTTTTTTCGCAGCAGATGAACTGTACCCAAAGATGCAGGACATTCTGTGATGGGGAATAAGAGGTTGCAGTTCCGAAGGCCCCTGACTTTGGTTGTTTACAAAGTTCATTCCTGTTTAGTGTGATCCTTGGTATCTTCCTCATCTGTGTATTCTGATGGTTCTTCCCCTGGTTTTAGGAGTCTACCTACGTAGTCATATTTTTCTGAAAGAGATTCATGATTCCATTACAATTAAATACAGCTGCATTTGCTTGCTAGCCCATACTACGGCAAATTCACTTTTTCTCCTACACACTATAGTTCTAAATAGCAATCACTGAAATTGACAGTAATTTAGCAGCAAGCTCGGCCTCCTAAAGCAATCCTTCTACCATTACTTTCTCTAACTGTGAGTACTTTGTTTCCATTCTCCCCTAGCTGACCAGGCAAGATTTATCACCCAAGGGCTAAAACCTGCTGCTCTTCAATCCTTCAGCTTGTTTTGATTTCAATTAGTGTGAAAAATTATTTCCCCTCCCTCCAGAAGCATACTTCCATATTTGTCAAAAATTATTTCAAGACAAACTTGTTCAACCCTTTATGTTAAAACAACTCTTAGTCCTACTGATAATTCCATGCTATCCAAAGCCAACAACCTCAAGAGGGAGTTCCATCAGCTAAGCTGATGAGATCTGAGAGTGACATTCTGTGCTGAAGAGCTAAGAGAACAGTTTTCTTGTATAAAATTAAAGGGTTAAAAAAGCTGTAGTAAAATATAGTGAAAGTCTCTCTGCAGAAGAATGGCCTTTAATCCCTGGTCGTTTCTCAACGAAATTACATTGCACACGCATTAGGGGGGACCTCACTGCAGTCTGCAACTTCCTCATGAGGGGACAAGGAGGGGCAGACACTCCTCTGTGGCGACCAGTGACATAACCCTCAGGCTGTGTCAGGAGAGGTTTAGTTTGGATACTAGAAAAAGGTTCTTCACCCAGAGGGTGGTTGGGCACTGGAGCAGGCTCCCCAGGGTCACAGCACAAGCCTGACAGAGTTCAAGAAGCATTTGGACAATGTTCTAAGGCACAGGGTGTGATTCTTGGGGATGTCCTGTGCAGGGCTAGGAGCTGAAATCAATGATCCTTGGGGGACCCTTCCGACTCGGCATATTCTGTGATAACATTACTGTGTTTAAAAGCTTCCCCAAGCCCAAATCAGTCATTTTTATTAAAAGCATTTCCTTAAGCTGATAATTTAAGAATTTACCTTTAAATTGCATTTCCCACTCTCTTACACTTTCCATCTGTACAGCATTTAAGTCCGATAGGTCATCATATTCATCTCTGAGTGCATCTTTATCTAGACAGAAAGTTGCTAGTCCCCTGGAGGCATCCCTGCCAGCAAATATTCCATATGGACCCTCTGAAAACAAAAAGACAAAAATCGATACCTTCACATCTTTGTTTATGGTGACCAAATCTCAGTTCCTTATTTAGTCTGCCAAAGCCATACATTAAATTTCTGCAGTGATGGGAACAGCAGCAGTTTCAATGCCATGGGTGTTTGACATTCAACAGCACTGTAATCCAATCTTTAATATCACTAGGAGATAAAGTCTGCTGAGAGAAGCAGAACCAGGAAAATAGCTTTGAAGGGGTATCTGGAAAAATCCCTGTCAGTTGATGCAAGCCAGTTGATGCAAATTCCAAAGGGACCAGAGGCTGGAATTCAAAAGAAATACACTTCTATTAAGCAACACATTGAATATTTACAAGTCAGCTCTGAACAGAAGCAAACTGCATAGACATCTTAATTAGAAATCCATTATTATAAATAAATAAAACTTAAGAGGGCTAATTAATGATTTGACTTCACTTACAGAATCACAAGAACTTTCTACATCTTTTGTGACATTTCTTACTTCTGCGTAAATCATCTCACTTATTTTCGGCAGCAGATCCCCCATACCCTTAGCCTGTAATACTCTTGAAAACAGCACGAATTGTCACATTAGGAATATAAAGCAACTGCTTCCTCTGTGCTTTTTGACCAGAGCAAAGCAGCACAAATATCCCAACAAAATTTTGAGCAATGACTGTGAAATAAATATTATTACCAAGAGAAATGGATGATTTGCAAACCAGCAATTTGCAGGATAAGGCTGGTAACTGGCTTTCCCAAGTTTTAATTAACTGAAAGAACTTTAAGCATATTGTCATCTTAGATTTTCTTGACCTAAAACCAAATACTTTAAATTCTGATCAATTAAAAAACCCAAACCAATACAAGAAAAAAAAAAACACCCACTTTAAAATTTTCTGCACTAACTGCAGCAGCCTAGCACCACAGAGATACCCAAGGCTTGATACAGAGAGGTCCCTGCTTGGTGATAAACAGGCCAGAACCCTTCTCTGGCTTACCTCTCAACAGTGGCTGTCAGCCTGAAGCAAAGGCAGCACCCACAGGCAAGAATGAACACAAGCAAGCAGCAACACACTGTTCTTCACCCCCTCTATTGCCTGCTGGAGCACCTCAGACCTCTTCTGCACCAGGACGAGCCATGGGGAATCATTCCAAGAGGCTGGTTCCTCCCAGGCCGCTTGCTCCAGCCACCACACCTATCTGCTCTTGCCAGGCATTGACTCCAGGGTTGAGACAGAGGCTGAATGCAGCAGCAAGAATTCCTGAAGCGGGGAACCCGAGTACCACACGGATTAGAAGAAACTATGTCCTCACCAGAACTGGTGTCGTCTCTCCACCCCAGAGTGCTTGGCATTGTAAGCTGCTTACAGTCAAACCTGTGAACAGAAGGTTGTTCTGTGTGCCAAAGACAATTCCCTTGTCTGTCTGGAAATAAACCAACTGATTTCAAAGCACAATTTCACAAGAAGTAGATATTAGGGAACAAACTATGAGCTGGAAGTTTGCACTGTACCATAATGATGAACAGCATCTCTGCTCATCCTTTTGGGTATTTAGCTCCAGGAAGAGTGTTCACAAGAACTACCTCAGGGATCAGGGACTACAGGTACAGTACTTCAGAGAAACAAAGTCAAGAGGGCTATCTTTGCTATTTGCATCTTGAATTAGGTATTTATTTGAAAAGCAGGATTTAGAGACTGACATCAATCCTATACCAACGCACTCTGCACGCTCAGTCACTTCCACAGAACAGGCCAAGAGGCAGCAGTGACCATGATCTGCAACACAACACAGAGTTTCTTCAAACAAAAAGTCCTGCTTCATGCAAAACAGCAATCATTCCAGTGATCTCGTTTTTGATGTTCTGATTGAAGAACAGGGGAGCTATAAACAGCTCTTACAAACATCACAATTACTAATTCCTTAAAAGCAATTATAAATTGTTACTTAGTGACCCCACCAGGTTTTCCTTTCTCTGAAGTGTTTCAAGAAAATGTGTCCATAAATCCTACTATTTGCACAAGGTGTTTTCCAAACCAGAGAGCAGCACCCTGCTCTGCTTCCCTTCTACCCTGCATTTAGTGGTTTATGGAGTTTCCCAGCACCTGCTGAGACGCTATCTCTTGGTCCACCACCTTGATTCCAATTATTTATATTAAAAAGCAAATGATATTCTATGTATCTGTATCAAGCACTGAACACTCTTAAATCTCAACAATACAGTTAATTGAAAGCATGAAAGCTTTTAGACTACATCAGCTTGCATTAAGATTAATGGATGCAAATTTTCTGCAAGTATCTTGTAATCTCAGATGCTATTACACCAATATCTTTCTTCTTTTCTAAAGCTGAATTTGAGTGTTAACATTCCAGAATGTTTGTTACAGAAGTATTCAAAAGTCACAGAGGAATCATCAAGCCAGGTCCAAGCACTCAATGGAATGCTAACTTGTAAAAACCAACCTTTGGACTCAGTAGACAGCATTTTATATTCCAGCTCTGCAAATGTAACTTAGAAATGTTACTTAGAAATGAAACTTAGAAATCCTATACTAAAAGGTAAATATTGAATTGTGATTATTAATAAACGGTGCAAGCTTGGCTTCACCTTAGTTGCTAAAGCAGAAGTTCAGAGATCTCAGTATGAGCAATCTACTTCAGATTTAAAGCTTCCATTCAGGTGCTTCTACACAGAGTTTGAGTACAGTATTTTGTATTAATACAAAACATACAGGTCTGGCGTTCTGCTCTAAGCCCTAGTCTATTATTTACTTTTATATCAAATACTAGTGCAACAGTCTTAAAAAGGTATCTTGCATATCAGATTTCATTGCACTTGGAGAAGTGTCCAAGGAAGGTGCCAGCACATAAAACTTGGAGGAGAAACTATCCTTCAGGAACATGATTCTGAGGTAGAGACATCAGTGCAATCCTAGACACACTCCCACGGAGTTCTCTCATGGCCCGATGCAATTTACTCTGCAAGCCCTACCCAGAGTCCTTCTTTCCTTTCCTTTTGTCTGCCCACCTATTTAGCCTGGCTCCTGCTGTAAATAATTGATTGCAGCATGACATGACAGACACACTTCTGAAGAGAGAGCAGGAAGAGTGGCTTGTAGCACAGGTATGTAAACCAAAGCAAGTTTCTGAGACCATATCACAAAATTTCAGTGGTTTTTTTTGCTGTATCCCCAAATTAGCTATTTTACAGTCAAATGCCTTTTAAAAATTCTCCTCCTACTCCTATTTGGCGTACCACAACAAGAGTCAGGGAAGTGTCAAAACCAATTAAAACACGTCTGCTACACGTTACTTGGCTATATGGAGGTATGAGTCTTTCATAAAGGAAAACTGTTCTTTGAAAAATACTTTTCTTCCCATCATGGCTTTTCATTAAAACCCTCTCTTTCAGAGCCTTTGTTTATTTTAGCCCTGAGACCAGTAATCAAGCCACACATTTGCCTGCCTATCTCTACATCTATACCTTCACGTTCATACACTGCATTTCCCCTGCATATGAAGTCCTTATCTACTTTAGAACTCCACCCTTTATAAAGTATGCCCTATTCTGAGCTACAACACATGCAAACGTTGCTACCCACCACCACCTGCAGAGCTCCGCTTCCTTTCAGAATCCAGTTAAGAATGTAGCAGCCTTGATGAATTTGACGTCCTGTTCCAGACTGACATTTGTCTTTATTCACAATAAACTGGGTAGCTTGAGAATTGGTAAAGTCAAAGTCTCTTCAGACAATAAAAATGCATTCAAGACTTTTGCATCTCTTAGCGCTGTTTTGGTTCTCTAATGAAGATTTAATTTCTCTTTGCAGACAAGGAAAAATCTATTCAACCTAAAGCACTGTCTTAAGAATTTTAAACCATGAAGTTTTTATTTGGAAGCACTGCTTCTAATCACTTCCTCCAAAACAGGCTAAACTGGATCTTGGAACAGCACACGTTTCAATTTTCAGCCAGTTTGGACAATGGTTCCCCCAGCAAAACCTATGCTGGTATCCAACTTCAGAGTATATCCCGGCTTGGCAAAGAGGCTCCCTGACCATTTTAGGTCAGTAGCAGCTTTGTGGAACATCCCAGACTATTCCTCCAACACCAGTAACGAGGGTGAACATTGCACACTGAACTTTGGATCGCTCCAAGGGGCAGCACAGGGAATACACCACAGATAGCCACATGTGGACTTTATGGCTAATGAAATGATAGGTAAGCTAAGTATTGTATTCGTTTCCACAAGGTCCACGTGGTTTCTCTAAAGAAGCCACACAGGTTAACAACAAGATTCAGTTTTAAAACAGCAGCTTTGGTTTCTTCAAGGAGTCAAAAAGCACTTCAAAGCAACCACCAAATACACGTCTGTGGGCTCCATACAGCTACGGGAAATAAACCCCAGTTTTGGCTGAAGCTCAGATACTCACGGACACTTGTTAATCTGCAGACAAGAATAAGAACTAATCTCCCCTTTAATGTGAATCAGAGCAAAGGGAGACAGGCTACAAAATTATTAGCAACTGCATTATTCTATTACTTTGCCTACTTTTTCCACTCCAAACTGAAGTGAAAACTTCACTGGCTGTTTCAGATTTTCTATCTGAATCCTGACACGTGCTTATTCAGTTTGTTGCATCTTTCACGAGAGAATGAAAGAGCTCAAAGATAGACTAAGCCATTTGCAGATGCAGCTTGAAAGCAGAAGGTTTCTAATAACATTTATCACTGGGAATTCAAGGTGACATAATTTTAACTTTACTGCTCCAGATTCATATGTAAGGAAAGATGTGGGTCAACTTTAAATTACAACTTGCATGGAAAGTATGTGTTCCCAGGAGACCAATCCACATGCTAAAATGGGAACTCTACAGATGTGTAGTCTACATGCTAAGATGGGAACTGCCGAGAAAGAGGGGTCTAAACCTGACTCCTCAGGCACAAGGCCAGAGAGTCTCATTTTCTCTTTTGCTTACTTGCTTTTTAACTCTAAAAAAAAAAAAAGTCCAAGAATCAATGACCCAATTTCAACTAAAGACAATGCAGACAACAAGCACTGCTAAGAGAGCCCCTAGTCCAGCAGTCAGGAGCTTTCTGGAAGATAGCTGCATTCTTGACAAGGATCTAGATTCCACATCTTGCTTTAGTGAGAAACGCTCTGACCACCAGTTTATTTCCTAATAAGACAAGCAGTGCTGGACAGGTTTTTTGGTTCAGGGAGAGCGATGCCGCTGTGTACTGGACTTAACATCTACATGTTGTCACTATGTCACTATGATGTCACTATCACATTTAATATATCCTGCTTTGAGTGTACCTGCCTGATCAGGCCCCACAAATGTCAGGTGACTCAATGATCTCAGAGGTTTTTTCCTAGCCTAATCAATTCTGTGACTGGAACATGACTGGTTTAAATAGGAACTAGGAATTTACACAGACCCCTTATCAAACACACAGTTGTTCAAGTTTTAAGAAATATTCTGAGGTTGTGAAAAAGGGAAAAAGAAATTTAAAAAAACAAGAAAGAGAGAGCTGACAGACACACAGAGCAGAAGCAGAGGAGACAGAGTGCTGACCTTCGTGCATAAAACCACTTTACTGCTCTCCATGAACACAGCCTGGAGGCTCAGAACAACCTCCATCCTGGTAGCAAAGGCACTACTCCCTTTACCCAGAAGTATGGAAACAACCTCTCACCAACACGCCTGTATACACCTTTTAGTTTTACTGCTTCTGGCTGGAACTCCACTTCTTTATCCAGAGGAGATATTCTTTAGCAGAGAAATGCTCTTTCTCTGAAAAGCTGACTTCCAGGGTGAGAGACACCTCCACTACACAGACAACTGAAGAGTGACTAAACATCAGAACTGCTAAGACCTTAGGCACTTTACAAAAAGCATTTCTTTCCCCCAGTCTTATCCTCTGCACTTATCTGTAACCCCTCAGCCTGTTGTGGTCTCAAGATAAGGCCCCCCTTAACAGTATTCTCCAGATACAACACATGTAGTGTCCCTCCTGCAACATTTCACTGTAACCATACCCTTGGAAAGACTGGATGGAAAAGCACCATTGCCATGTGGTCAACAGAGACACAGTAAAATCTACAGCACTCAGTTCTGAAGGAAGTCCAACACCATCAGATTATTTTTATACAAATCATCGGAAAAAATGACGCTGTTTACTACGATCAAATAAAGGCAGGCTTCCGTTCATGGAAAATGAACTATGATGGAATATTTTTTGCGGAATGAACTACTACTATCTAATCTATTCTTCTCAGCAAACTTGGAAAATCAGAAATCTTCATGACATCGTGAAAGACGAGTGGGATGAGAAATGAGTTGACAGTGACAACATACTGCAGGGAAGGAAAGTCAGGAAATCGATTTTTTTAAGATCATGAAACATTAAGAACCAAGAAGTGACGCAAACAGTTGCATACTCAGGGTTGCACATAATCTTGCTTTGTCATGCTCAAAGATGCAAATTTTTTATAAATGCACAAAGTATTTGCTAAGTTAATCAAAACCTGCGTAAAGCATTACCTTGGCATGCAAATTTAAATGCTAAATATTAAGATTTGCTGACATAAAGTACTGTAACTCTTACAATGCTCTTCTACTGACAAATATACAACCAGAAATCTTGATGCAAACAAACACAGAGTTCAATGTTACAATAAATGAAAAGTAAAAAACTGTCTCTCATTATAAGATATACATCCAACACAGCACACACAAAAGGTATTAATGAGTAGACCCCTAAGTGATGAGATGTGATTACAGATGGGAAATCATCCTAATAGAGGTTCTCTGACAGTCTGGTTATGTGATATTTTTCATAGTGAACCACTAATTGTTTACTTTATTTCTTCTGGAGTTTGTGGATGATAAAGGGAAAGGCAATTAATTAGATTTAATAATCAGTCAAAGCATTCCAGGTCACTTACTCATCTGGGCACAAGAAGAAGTAGCATTTAATACACTTAAGTGAAGTCTTGAAACAAATGGTGTATTTGCAGGACACAGCAGCATTTGGGAAAAGAACTTGGCAAGTAATGTTTTAAATTAAGAGTTCAACGTAAGCAAAGTGGTTTTTGGAGGCACAGAGTGTCACATGTGCAGTGTAACCCTTCTCTGCTCTTAGTTAAAATGCATTAAGACATACCAAAGACTAAAAGGATACCAATGAGATAAACTGGGGAAGGCTTAAAGAAGACAACATGAGAAAAACAAAAATAAAATTGGGAACCATTTGGATTAAATGTTAGAGAAAATGAAGTTTTCAGTCATGGCTGCTTGAAAGGATGGCTTTAACAGTCTATCATTATTTAAAAATACCTTAACTGCATGGATGTAAAGGGCTCTTCAATGAAATGGACCAAAGTGTAACAGGATTCGCTCGATGGAAACTTAAAACCAGGACAACTTTGAATAAAATCAGAAGTTTGGTGGAAACTATAATGGAATCTCAATTGTTGGACAAAAATCTGGACTAGATGACTATTTTGTGCATTTGAAACTTTCTGCTACAAGTAGAAAAATAAGGAACACCTTGGCATCCAAACGACACTGAAGGAGAAAAAACAGACCTTACTATCAAGACGTGAGAAGCCACCTGAGACAGCCACGTTATTCAGCACTAACCCAGCACTCCAGACTTGCTGGACGCTGACAGTGAGCCCTCAGCCACTGCTTTCCACTGCCTTCAAAGCTGAAGCTCTCTTTCTTCACATCAGTACCTCAACAAACTACTAAAGGCTCACAGTCAGAAACTGAAATATCAGCAAAGCCAATGTCCTGAGCTCCTTCTTCTGTTAAAATTTGGCCATGCTTTGCACTTCCCTTGCCACACTCCAGCTATGAGACATAAAATTTCCATGAGGACTGCTGTGGACATCTGGCTAGTCTGGCTGAAGCCTTTCTGAAAAGATCTTAACCTGCTGTAGGAGACTTTTCCACCTGAACTCCTCTCAGGTCTTTAAGGCCTGCAAACTACCTACTAGTATGCTTCTTTTCAGCCATGAAACAGCTGCAAAAAAATAATCCCTGATATGTCTCCAAAGGGGGAAACCACGTCAGCACAATTCAAAAATCAGCATATTTGGCAGAGAACACACAGCTGATGATGCACTGCTTGAGCTTTACATGCAACACCCCAAGTTACAGATCTGATAGATGAAATGATGTCACTTCTCTTAGAAAAAGGCAATCTTTCACTACAGGGACAAAAAAATTAAAAAGCCTTTTTCCCTCTCCACGGAAAGCTAGAAGCACTGCTTTTAAGGAAACCAGCTGCTACCAGTTATCAAAAAGCAGACTGATGTCCTAGAACATTAAGTTTTAGCTTCCTCACAGTAACAGGTCTCCAAAGGTTGACAGTGTGAACCACTGGTGTATCTAGAGAAGACAGCCTAACATTTAACTACAGTTTGATACACAAAAGAGAGAAAGTGAATGTTTAGATCATGGTTCAGTATTATTTCATGGAGCACTCTGTCAGCTTACTGGTGTTTTAGGTTTCATGCAGCATATGTATTACCTGCATTTTATGTCAGCACACAGGTCTCAGTTTAAAAACTCCTACATGAGAGAGGCAAAAGAACTAGCCTGACTTAGTGTCACGAAAGCTGCAGCTCACCAGGCTGCATTTTCTCAGCTTTACTGGTTAATAAACAACATAAAGCATGGCAAGGTACTTCAGATTCCATTGTGAGCTTTTACAGCACCCAGCCAAAAAAGCATTTGGATTCAATTATAGCAGTTTCAATTTCTGCAACTGGTATCACAAACTTTGAGGGTAAAGTATTTATAATATTCTAGCCCAGCTCAATCACAGAACTGCTTGTCCCTTCCCCGCCAAGAACCAAAAGGCTTGTAACATGCCAGCGCTGTATTTTTCTCTTTGTAACCTCTATTAATAAACAATAATAAATGATTACTTAACTTGAACTATTTCCTGGGGGAGTGGGAAATATCCTCTCTTCCCTCCACCCCTCTCACAAGGAAGACTGCCTTGCCTACTATGAAAACTCCTGCATAGTTTGATTAGATCAAGTTTTCCAAAGCACCATTGTTTAAAGAAAATTATCAGCAGTCATAACCCTCATTTCCTTTGGCATCAGTCGTGAACACAGTGCTCACCAGTAAGTTTACCCACCTCATTATTAAGAATGCTGTTTATCACGAGAAAATATGCTGCAGTTTCACAGTGTACAAGGTGAATAAAAAACCAGAACATTTCTTTGAAGCTTACTTTTCTGAACCTTCGAAATACATATTTCCTCTCCGAAGAGGAGGGCTGTCTGTCTGTTTATGAGACTGGCTTGATTTCTGCACTCTTCCCAACAGCAGCAACATACTAGCCCCAGAGCTCTCCTTGCCCGTCTCTATCCTGACTAAAATTCATACTCAATATGGCCTTTACACCTAAACAAATAACCAGCTGGTTGGTTTCCTCTCCTGAGCCGTAAGCGCTAGAACGAAGAAAGCACTGCTCAGCTGCACTTGGGAAACCTACTAGAAGAGACAGAAGGAAAAAAAGATAAAATTAACCATGGCACATCCAAGTCAAGGCATCTGGGAAAATGACGGCTGCCTGAGGAAAACCCAGACCCGCAGAGCATCACCGGTGTAACGCCGCCGGTAGGTCCCAGGCCGGGACTGCCCCCATCCCCCCGCCGTCTCACCGGGCCCGTAGAACTTGCTGCCTTTGGTCACGTCGAAGACTTTGCCGTTGACAGCCAGGAGGATGCGAGGGTTGCGAGCGCCGTCGAACTCGCGCAGCTGCTCCAGAGAGAAATCCCGGCGCTTCATGCGCGGCAGC
>WEIT01033857.1:4841-15913 GCA_013389985.1 Dryoscopus gambensis | reverse complement strand
ATCCGCTGCAAGCAATGCCACTGGTTCTGAATAAGGTTCCAGTTTGTCCTTTCAGTGCTTGACACTGGAAAATCGTGTTTTTGACATAGGTGTGACCAAATTCCTCAAGACATTCAGAACTGGAGTTATATTTCTTCTGGTGTTAAAACCTTTGGGAGGAAAAGTTATTGGCCCAACTTCTTCTGAGGGGAAGTACTCCCTATGATAGTTGATGTAGACAAGCCTCATTTGAGAAGAGACAGCCGTATCATTTTGGGAGTAATCTAGATCCTAGAGTGATGAGAGGAGTGTAATTATTCTGCATATAATAAATACATTAAGTATTTAAAGATTTGAAGGACAACTGGAAAGAAGAAGAATGTAATTTTTGTATTTTGTTATGTTTTCTTGATTGTACACATTAGTCTGAGAACATCGGAGGCTAGATTCAGGCTTTATAATTCACAAGTAGGGTACACTAGATACTTTGCAAATCATTGGTTATTAAAACCTCTTTGCAAGAAATAAATAATACTAAGAAATTAAAATAGGAGCCCTTGGCCTGTGTTTTGCACTCACCTAGCAGACCTGTGTGTGGCTAAATAAAACACAAGACACTGGAACAGCAGGCTTAGTGTCTGTATATCCGTCTGTTATCCCTGTAACCCTGTGTCTTCTTTTTGATTTTGACTAATGACCAGGACTAGGCTGACACTGAGTGAGAAATCCATGTTCCAAAGAAGCAATGCAATATTATAATTTAACCATCAGTTTCTTAGAATTGGAAACTGGATGGACATTAGAAACAGCCTGGAGAGAGTCAGAAAGAGAGGTTGTCTTTAACAGAGGTAAGTATTTGGGAACTTTGCTGTTAAAATCTGTTTGATGCAGTCTTGCAGAAGTAATCGCAGAGCCTAAACTTTTTCCTCCAGTGGTAACAGCAACCATGTACCTGTAGTAATTTCTGCTGAAAAGGGATTCAAGTGTCCAGAGGTGCATAGGAGAGCTCAGACACAGCATAAAGCCTGTGCAGGACTATGAGCTGTTGGAAGTCAGAGTAATCTGTTTCCTCCATTCCAGTGCTGTTAGTGGCTGCAAAGAGGTGAAAAGTAGCACAAAAATACACGAGTTTGTCTCCAGTGGGGCAGATATACTGCCAGTCCAACATCTTTATTGCAGAGGGATGTTACAGTCTATTTTTCCTTGCGTGTGTTAATTTCTGTACAGACCATGAAAGTGCAAAATCATGTACACCAGTGTCATGGAAGATACATTGGTACTCTCTGGAAATCATGTTTTTCCCTACTTGAAGAACCATTATGCTACAGTAGACTCATGCCACACAAGTATTTGTCAGGGAGACTTCAAATAATGCTGTATTCTTTATTTGTGCCCATCATAAAGTAATTAAAACTCAATTAATATGTAGAAGAAAATGAAGCAATGTAAGGTTGTGGTTCTGCAGTAAGTCATATAAAATTTTTGAATATGGGCTTTCCTGGCAGTTGAAATTTGATCTGTATTGGTGTGAGCACACGACTGCATTTTTACCAAATGAGCCAGAGCATATGTTACATTGTTTATTCAGGGTGTATGCCAGCTTTCTGTCAGTTGAGCTGGATAAATTATCCCTGATCCAGCACAAAGTTAGAGTGGTACAAACAGACAGTATCTCATCTGATAAGACCTCTCCGGGGACAAAATTATTTCTTCAAGCTATTTACTATCACACAGAATGATAGCCTACCACCCTAATATGCTATAAACCCTGCAAAGACCTTAGAAAAATCTGTTTCAAGTCAAAGCTTGTCTATATCTGATTAGCTGTAAATAGACTGACAATTTTCTCCTCAGAGGGAAAGAAGGGGAGACTCACAATTTCGCATTATATTTTACACCTTAGGCAAGTATAGAAATGTTCCAGAATATGATTTATATAGAAATCTTGAGTGTACTCATGTATAAATGTAAATAATTAGGTGGGAAAAAAATGAGTCATAATGATAGATAGAAACATAATTCTTGAAATTATTCGGTTAGGTTTGGGCCCATATTGTGAAAGAAAAAGGATTTGATTTTGTATTTCCCATCACGTTTCATCTTTTAAATATGTAGCTTCTGTGTCACATTATGAATTCTTGGCATTTCATTCTGAAGCTGAATTGTCATGACAATAGTGGTGGGAAGTGAAGATAGGAAACTAGAACGTTCCAGTGTGAACCCAATGATTTTTGAGATTTCCTAAGCTGGAGGGCCGAATCCGTCAGTAAGTATATACAAGTTTTACTAATTTTCATATAAAATTGACTGAAGTCGTGTAAGACTTTAGTTGGGATTTTGTTAATTTTCATTTAAATTTCAATAGAATTTATTAACTTATTTTTGTCGGCGCACCATTGTCAGTCTTTGGCCAGGGGTTGTGACGGACTGCAAAGCAACATTCAGTGACAGCGCTGCTTAGCATTTTTCAGGCCACCCTGGCTCCCTGTTTCTGGCTGCACCTGTACTGCAGTCTTTACTGGGCTAGAACAGCAGTGGTTTAGGGTGCATCTAGACAAGCCTATGGAACAGATTTAACTGAAGAATAGCAGGGATGATGACAGCTGGTGCTGCCACTGATTTTTTTCTCTTCTCCAAACTACACAGTGTATGAAAACAAATGGAGCTGGGAACTTAAGAGCAGACCTGGCAAAAGGATATGATGGTAGCGTGGAATAGATGGAAAGGAGTATTATCTCTGACAAACTTAAGGTAAGAACATACCTGTACCTCCATCCCAGGCATAAGTTAAAGTAGGAAAAGATATCCTGGAGCAGATGCAGTCATATGGATACAAGAACACTTGGAAAGTACAGCATATACTGGGGGCTGTAAGTCACATTTGTTGTGGTATGACTACATCTATACCAATGGTGCTGGTATAACGATGTTAATAAAAATGTCCGCCTAACTGAGAGAGTGATGCTAATGAAAGTTTTACCGGTACAAGACCCCTAAAAATTGGAATCAATATTCAATAAGTAACATACTCATCTAATGTAAACATTGCACCCCCCAAATTAAACGAGAAATCCTATTATGCAGGTCTGAGTTTGTAGAGCTGTTACTCCACTAAGCTAGCACTGTGGGAGAATGCAGAAGTTACCTCTTAGAAGTTGAAGAGCCATTTTACTTTCCTATACATTTTGGTGAACTTTTCAAAGTCAGTCTTGGCACAGCTGAAGCATCTTTAGCATTCTTTCATTACTACTTCCTCTACCACTATTACCTCTTAAAAGCTTATGTTTGTTCTCCAGATGGGACCATACTCTACTGAGAGATTGGTATTTTTAACACAGTGTCCTATGGAGGAGTAGCCTGGGCTCCTGGCAGTGCACCACTATTCAACTCCTGCAAAGCACTCCCCTCACTCACTCCAGGCACAGGCTCGGACTCCAGACCATTCCGATGTAATCTGTACCAGTGGTGCTGTTTTAGCTGCAATCACATTACATTATATGCAAGTACTAAAGCTATACAAGAAAAGAACTTCAAACACCCTTTGGGGTTGAATTTAGCAAAAAGCTCATCAACGGAAAACACTTCCAAGTGAAAGTTGATGAAATATTGATGAATATAAGTTAAAGTCTGATGATACATAGCAATTTGCTACATATGAGGATACTTAACCCCCAAAGTTATTTATATATTTGACTTCTACCTGCAAGAGAAACACCTGCTGTGCTGTTTGTGATTCCAGTGCACTTGGGATGGAATGGATCCAGCTGCTGTGCAGCAGATATTATAGAGGCACTCTCTTAGACAGGCTGTTGTGAATGCTCAGTCTCAGGATTGACCACAAATCCTAAAGTAAGGGAACTACTGAAGATTGCTGAGTATGGCTGGCCCAGATACTCCAAGAGGATCCAATCTCCTTGAATGATAAGGCCTGTTAATTTGGGGTAATTTGGAATAAGTTGTGTGAAAAAAGAAACCCATGCATGTGATTTCTCCTGATGCATTTTCTTATGGAATAATGGCAAATTTGTGCAACAGCACGCTCTAGGAGTCAGAATTTTCCTCTGCCTCTTTTGTGCCCTTCCCATGAATGCTATGCTGAACTCCTACATCTTCTTGCTCTTTGTGTAGAAAAGGCAAAAGTACAGGGGAGACTAGAATTCAAACTTTTTGAGGCCACTTGTGAATTGAGCTTGGTCACAGGCCCCGGTGCAACATCGCATTAGAGCAAAAGATGTGAAGATCTCCAAAAGGAAAACTCACACGTTCTGGGCCTTTATCAGAATTCAAAATAAACAGGATATTTTTAAAAGACATTGACAATTTACTCTTCCATTTTGGACATGGACAATATGGAAGAGAATAGTTAGTGGGATATGACTACACACATGTGGGAGGAATATACCAAGGGATTTTTGATATGCAGAGACTTGATTTCTCAGGAATGGATGTACCCCTGTGTTCCTCCACCTTCCTGTTTCCCTTCCCCCCAACGTCCCTATTGCTGTCTGGTCTTCTCTCAGTGAAATACTCCAGCTGTAAGCTGCACTGTAGAAGAATTTATCAAGAGCCATTTCTCTTACCATTGTAAGATATTGGTGTAAATATGATGCTGTGTGCACATAGTATTTACTTACTTTAATTCCTGTACTTTAGTGCTCTTATCATGTCATGTGTACGGGTTTCGTATAGGTCTAATTAGCCTTTTTTAGATACAAATCTGTAAAAACCCCATACCTCTCACATTGCACT
The DNA here is from genome assembly GCA_013389985.1 of Dryoscopus gambensis. Lineage (NCBI taxonomy): Eukaryota > Metazoa > Chordata > Aves > Passeriformes > Malaconotidae > Dryoscopus > Dryoscopus gambensis. The sequence goes on along the minus strand of WEIT01033857.1, from coordinate 11,185 downwards.
AGTGAGGCAAAATGCACAGAAACATTTTACACAATTTATAATTATATACAATTATTATAATTGCTATACTGTTAACTCCCAGTGTGCTTAGAGCTCATTGCACAACAATGATAAAGACACACCCAAATTAGTTAGGATTTGCCCACAGTTGATAGAAAAGGAGTTCCCCCAAACAAAAAGTGCTTGGAAAGGCTCTAATGCAGGGCAAAACTACTTTCTGGTTTCCTGGGTAGGTGTCCTAAGGTCTTCCAGTCTTGCAGAAAATAAGAATAATATTGTTCTTGTAAATAAGAATTTATTTTACTTCTTTTTTTTTTAGTTTTGGAAAGATAAATTAGGGCCTTTAACCTATCCTTATCCTTCTCAGTGTTTCTTGAATTGCACTTAAGACCTTGCTTCCGTGATGTCAAGGCTTCTCATGAGCTCCATACTGTTAAAAGAGATACTAAAAAAGGGTGAGAGCATTTCCTATGCTACAAACAAGCTCCTATTTCCCTCACTGCTCTGATGCAACTACAGTGTCAGAGCTGTGGATATTTCCTTAATTTCCAAAGCATTTGAAAGAAGAGGTGGGAAAAGACATGTGATCTCCACTATCAGGAAAGAGGCTCAAAACCCAAGATTGAAACCTTTGCTGCTGTTAAAACTGAAAATTGAATGGAACTCTCCACCTTCCAGGTATTGCTTCTAAACACTGAGATTCTCCAACCACCTGTGTTATCAAGTGCTTACCTGTCATAGTTTAGTGGGGAATTAAAGTTAAAAATAAGGGGTTTTTTGGTGACCTTATGAACTTGAGAAAATGGATGGGTGATAAAAAGGGTAGGCTGAGGCTTTGCTTTTTTGACTGCTCTTTCAGATTGTTCCTGAGCATTACCCAGTTCAAGTCCTTGAAGCCTCCTCAGTCATGCACATGGCACTCCTTGGTGACAGAATTGCAGAATAATCTAATTTTAAAGGATTTAATAATTTAATTTGAAGGAATCAGGGAATTGGTCAGTCTCGGACCAGAGCAGGGCCATTTGAGATCAGATTGACTGAGGCCTTGTCCTGCTGAGTTCTGAAGGATGGAGAGTCAAGAGACACCTTTGGACAACCTGCTCCAGTGTTGGACTATCTTTATTTTGATTTATTTTTTTTCCACAATAGCTGTTCTGTCTGTCCTACAGTCCATCTGTCCTATTATCCAGTCTATAACCAAGACCATTTTAGGAAGTAATTTTATCTCTTCAGAATCTGCTGCACTTCTGTTCTTCAGGTCCTGGACTCTGATGTTCAGGGAGTACAACTGGCAGGAAATCTCAAGTCAGGACACCATAGAGTTATGTTGAGAATCCTTCTGGATCTTAAAGCCAGAGAGGATTTTGTACAGTGCTTTGGACAAGGTCCTAGGATAACTCCCACTGAGCAGCTGAGCTGAGGTGCACCTTTTGCTAAAGGTAGGCGGAGGGGTCAAGGTTTGCATTTTGGTGGCACCCAAATTTGATATGTGTTACTTTTGTTTTCCCTTAGCTGGTGATTTGCAGTCAGGTGCTAAGAAAACTGTCATTTTTCCAATCCCTGCTCTGCTGCCAGAAAGGCAGGCAAATTCCCTCACAAACACTGGTAAAGGATTTCTGGTGCCTCAACTTACTGCAGTACTTAAAGTTGTGGCCCATAGCCCTGTAACTGTCCGGTGCACATGCAGGTAAGCAATGCCAGGATGGACAACAGTGAATGTACTGTTCCATGCACACTTTTGCCAGCAGCAGCCTGTTTCCAGGCGTTACCATGACCTACCTCAACTGCCAGCTGCTTGTTCCTGAAACCCTTTCAGCTGTGCCAACACAGCTGCATGTGTTTATGTTTAGGAACTGAATCATGAGACTGATTCAGGTTAAACTGCCCAACAATGCTTTTTTTTTAGAATTTTTCTCTAATACCTGTTAAATTCCCTGGGCCTGACTCACAGGGTGACCTTACAGACAGTTGTGTTGATAAAAGTCATGTGGCTCTAGAGAGCAGGACAGGCAGCAAGGAAGGAAAAATGTTTGGAAGCACCTTAAGTCAATACTGCTGCCAAAAGCGATGTCTCTCCAAACTTACAGCCTTGTGATGCTGCTGCTGCCAGCTCAGCTGAGCTATTGCTGTTATGTCCATCTTACAGTCAGTCTCTGCAATGCTGCCACATCCATGTACTCATATCAATTTACTCATCAACAGTGGTAAACTAAAGGTTAAATTTAAAGAATGTAGTGGAAAGGGATCCCTCAAATATTTGTGAAGTTTTTAAAAAGGAATTCCTTGCTCTTTACAAGCACAGTGCTGCTGGATTTGCAGAGCAATGCTCTTTGCAGTTGTGGAATAGAATCTGAATTAGCAGTGTATTTAAAACTGAGGTCCTCATTTAAATTTTTATGTTAATTTTAGTCTTCCGCTGATGTCACACAAGTGTACAGCAGGAATAATTTTACTGAAATCACAGACATTGCTGTGTCTCTTGTGAAGTAATTTCTACCTGTGTAAAATGCATATGAAATGTTACTAAATCAAGTCAGCATTTTTTACTGTCTTGACACCCATATTGCAGTGATGTAAATTGTTGCAATATGAGGCATCAGTGAATAAAACTGCGCCAGAATAAAAGACTTGTGTCAGAATTTGATCCCATATAAGTGTTTTGTACGGTTGTTTTAATGGCACGTTGCAAAATTGAAAAATCATTAGTAGTCCTGCCAATGCTGTAGCATTTAAAAGGTCCTATTTTCTATTTCCCCGTAGTCCCTTTATGCCACTCCATTAGTTTAAAAAGGCTATAAAGAGAGCACATTTAGCCACTTGGGAATATTTTCATTTCTGTGTTACTCTTGCCTTTGGCATAGTAGATATGTTAGGTTGTGGCTGAGGAGAAAGGGTCACGGCTGGCCCGCCCCCTTGTTCCAGCTATTCTTGGCTGCTGGAACAGCTCCTGGGGGCCCCAGGCTGCCAATTGTACTAAAATTGCTGGTAGCCTTAAGACTATTCAAGGAGTAATTAGCTACCAAATGTGGGTAATTGTGACAGAGTCTAGCTAATACTGCTTTTGTCTAACAGACTAATTAAAGGCTGCACATATGAGAAGAAGAGAAAAAACACTCTTCTTTTAAGGAAAAGAATTATTAAGAAAGAAAATTTGATCTAGTATTAAAAAAAAAAAGAGTTCTGTTTCTTCTAACAGGATCTTAGAAGTTTTTGATAATTAATCTTGGAAAATGAAGCACAACTTCATTCCTAGATTAAACGCTTCATTGTGGCACCCTTTTACACTCTTCTTTGATTTAATTTTAAAAATATATATTTTTTGTAAAAGCACCATTCAGTGCAAGAACATTTAAAAATTATTATTACTATTCTTGCCTGTGAAAAATCAGGAGTTCTATTCGTGCTGTCAGACATAGTTTGAATTTAAAGAAGCCCAGCTGGAGATATATCATCGTGGGGACCTGTGATCTGTTTCTCCCTCTGTACAAAATGGGATGGGGAAGGGGAATAATCACCTGCTGGTCTGGCAAGACTACAGCCCTCCACGCATCAGTAGAGCTGCATTTGCTGTAATTTGTACCTGTGCTCCTCCCCTCTGCTGCTCCTGCAATCAGCTGTGAATAGTTCCATTCCAGCCCATTTAAGTAGCATGTGTCTTCAGTGGCACTTCTGTATTTGCTAATGCAATCATAAAATCTCACATCTCAGCTAAATTTTCTATGCCTTAAGCTGTGCTGCAGGCAATAGCAGGTTTCTGAACTGCAGGAGTCCCATCTATGGCTGATTATATTTACTCTTTCTCTACTCTGAAGTAGATCACAGTTAAAAGTGGACAACCAGAATGAGGCCCTTGCAAGAGCAGCAGATTGAAAAGCAAACAGCTCCCTTTCCTTCCTCCTGCCCAGCTAAAACAGCTTATTTTAGAAAACACTTCCTTGTGTTCTGAGATGCTGCAGTGTCAGTAAGACCCTCTCAGCCAGCATGTCCCAGCCACCAGCAGCCACCTGGCCCCCCTGAACAGTCTGTTTCTTTCTCTTTGACCTGTAAAACATCTCTCAGACACAGCAAACAACTTAGAGTGTCCTGCCTTGTGAACTGACCCACATATGCAGACATTCTGCAAAGTTCAAATCAGACTGAATTCTAGACATTTTACAGGCAGGAATACAAGTGTTACCTTGTTATGGCAGCTGCCATAAAACTCCTCTTTTATAGCCTGCTTCAAAGAGCAGCTGATGCTGCCTTGTCTCCCTGTTTAAATACCTTCTTGCTCCGTGTTCCGAAAGTGGATTAGAAATAACACATTGCAACTGCTCTTCGTGATCCAGAACAAAAGGAAACAAAGCTCTGTAACTGGCTGCAGACTTCAACTAGAATGGGCAGTTTATGATTGTCTTGCTAGGAATCAGCAGAGTTTGTGGCTAATACTTGCTCTTTTCTTCTGTATCCTCTCTATTGATTTGCACTTGGGAGTTCATCTAAGTGAGATATTCTGCCTTGGTGTGAGAGTTCCTGTGGATATGGGAGGACATGGTAGCTCTTTGAACTAAAAATTTGGGTGACTGAATGGCAGCTCATGAAAAGGCTCTTTGGTAAGAGCAGCAGTGATACTGGTTTAACAGGACAGTCCAATCTGAAAGAGTCTTCAGGTGGCTTTGACCGCTTTTGAGGCTGAGGATGAAAGTTCTGTGCATGATGTCTGTGGAAAGATGTCATAAGGCCCATGACACAGGGTTTCAAGCAATCTCCTTGTTTACAATCTTTATAACAGCAATTCTCTTCTCCTTGGTATTTACAATTGGAAGCATCTTAAAAGCGAAAGGCAATCTTTGTGGCCCAAAGGAAGGGAAAAAAAGTACAAATTGCTCTATAGCCTCATCACTCTTTTGTACAGTTCAGGAAAGAAGAACCCAAAAATAGGAATGATGCTGTCTGTACCTTTTCAAAAAGTCTGACAGCTGATTGTTGCAAAATGTGGAGTATATAAAATTTTCTTAAGAAAGGGTGTTCTTATGTATGTGATCTTTGTATACTGTCAAGCCTAAACAGCAAGAAAGAGATTTAATCTGAGAAACAGGTAGCAGCTAGCAAGATCTAAGTGATGTCCAGGTGTTATAAAAACAAATTACTTGTTGGTAGAATTGCCTTGCTAAGGTTTAGGGCTGGAGATGCCTCAGTGATCTCAGGCCTAGGGGGAGGTTAACCAAGCTTGGAAAGAGGGATGTACCACTGATAGAGGACACAAAAATGCAGAATTTAGGGGCTACAAGGACGTTTGGCAGAACCCCCAAGATAAGGAAGAAGCTAATAATGCTAACTCAGCCGTTGTGCTATAATCAGTTCCAATTGGATAAAAGGTAATTCTGGTGGGGTAAATCTGTGGCCAACCTGTAGACCACCAACCTGAGAAACCCACTGACCCAAAAGAAGAGAAAGACTGAGCATGCAGACTGATTAGAATTAGAAGTGAGAGAATCATTAACCCATAGAAGATAGAATACTAATTAATAAGAGAACCGTGTAACTTGTAGCCAATGAACACTAATCCCTTTGTTTGCTAAAATGTGTAAATTGAAAAAAGTTTTGGTAGTTGGTGTGCTTCATTTGTGGAATACCACTGAGCACCCAGGCTTGTGCAACTCTGAAATAAATAATCAACATCCCTTTCGAGTGTGTAAGTATTGGCTTGTTGCACACTGGGTAACGAATCCAATTTGTGTGGACAACAATATAAGCTACATTTTAGAAATACCTGTCATTTTTCATCATTATTCACATAACTTTGTAGACATGGAAATTGGGATTCTGGATGAGTACTACCTTGCAGTAGAAACTGCAGACTTGATAAAGTAAATTAATGTGAAGTAAATTAAATTAATAATATAATACTTGATAAAGTAAGATTAATAATAAACATGCAGGTTCCACCTGGATGCATGAAAGAAATCCAGACTCTTAAAATTTTACAAGACAAATCCGTGGTTTGGATTGGGGTTTTTATTTGGATTTTAATGGACAGTAATTAGTGGCTCACATATGAGAAAGCTGAATCTTTTGTTCCCCTCGTTCATCTGTAGAGCTGTGTTTCCCATACTTACAGTTGGGTATTATGTCATGAGGATGAGTTCCTTCTTTGTTTCTTTTTACATTAAAGGATTAATGTCATACTGTCCATCTTGCCCAATGAGCCTGGAATTCCCTTTTCTCTTCAAATAGCATAACTTCATGTACTACCAGTGCCTGACCATTCCCTTTACTTCAGCCCTCACCCAAGAGCAAAATGTTAGCCTGATGATCACAGAGCACGGAGGGGTTTGTGTTTAACTGCATTTGGCTAAGGAAGA